>CM055122.1:698584215-698824529 GCA_029206835.1 Rana muscosa
TGCGCAACACTGCCACCTGGTGACAGTGCCGTGGTAACTGCACTGGTTGAAGATCTTCTCTTTTTTTTTTCTCTTGCAGCTCTAACTACCCCAAAGTCCATAATCACTTTGTGGGATGGAATAATGAAGAACAAACAACGGCAACAGTTCTTCAATCCCTCCAGAGAGCACAAACACCCATCAACACGGGCACAGTCACTGGGTTTTCCCAGGAAACAACCCCGGAAAGTTCAGCAGCAACAAGGCAAAGCAAGAACGGAGTCCTTTTTTTCTCCTACAAATAGAACTTTGGGTGCGGCAAGACAAGGGGTTTCAAGTGCTGGTCCATTGTCTCTACATAGTATTCGACATCCTCCCCCTCTTTGCGCTGAATTAACACCTTGTCTGCGTGGATGTGCCGACCCAGCATCCATTCTGACTTGCAGTCCTTGAACCGTTGAGAGGCTTTAGGGGGACACGTGAGGTACCTGCGGGCATGTGGGACCTGAAGGTGCGTCCACACAAAATCGTTGTACCAGCGTTCCTGACAGACTTCCACTTCATATAGAAGCTCCTTAGGTAAGTACGGGTGCTCCCACCCGTTCTCATTAGCAACCTTTAAGCCAAAGGGGCGCTGTAGTCTCGCCAGCGGAGGCATAGTGGCCCGGTCTTCCTCACCCGGTTGGACGATGGCGTCCGGGTGACGAGGTGCCGTGATCACCTCCATTCTAGGCATAGGCGCCCGCAGCAACAGTCTCTTTTCCCCGGTGCCAGATGCAGGAGCCACCGGAGGTAGAAGGGCAGACTGGGGACGGGATCCCTCCTCAGGCACTGGTGCCTCCACCCGGGGTGTACTATCCCATTAAGACATGGGTGGATCCCTGACTCTGCGGGACGAGGAGAGAGGCATCTTGTCCCAGCCCTTCTTTGCGAAAAGTTCATCTATGATGACGTTGTCTCCCGGATCTGAGAGCAACTCTAGGTCGGAGGTGTCACACTCCTCCGCGTGCTGGTAGCCTGTAGTAGAGGCTGAATTGCTACCCCCCACGGGCACACAGGGCAGTGAATCCCCGACACCTCTGCCCCAACACCAAGTCCCTCCGCCCGGCTTACCTCGGCCCAAAGTAGAGAGGGGATGTCCGGGACTCTTCCGACCGGATCCATCCGGGGCGGGCGTAGGCGAGCAGGGTGATCCACCGCAACCGCTGGACGGGGCAACCACGCCGGTCTTCCTCTTTGGCGGTGGACACTGGGAAACAGTGGTGACCGAGTCAGCATCCTCGGATTTCTCCCGTACCTCAATGATTGCGACCTCCACTGCGGTCGCTGCAGTGCGCACAGGGAGGGCTGTAAAAGCAGCGATTCCTGCTTCTTGAGTGGTGTAGCCTGTTGCGCGGTTGAGGTGAATGGTTCTGCTTTTCTCAATAGGTGGTTCCACCTCAAATAGGAACTCTCCGCGGGCTTCGCAGCGCCCGAATGGCTTCAGCTGACACACCAGTCCTGAACAGCCGGGACAAATCAAACCCAGGGCCTCAACGTCCATGCATGAGTACAGGGCAAATCGTCCCCTGGGCTTTAGCCGAATCCCCGTTTCTGCTATCGGAACAGCAGTAGTCAGACTTGTGGTAGTAGGATTAATAGGAATCCACGATGCATTGGTGAACATGGCGACTCTCTGCTGATCCATTGCGCACTGCATTGTTGGCGCCAAAGTCCCCACATGTAGTCCTTCACACGATTGGACTCCTCCCCTCTTGCACTCCAGTTCACGGGCTTTCTCCTTCCCTGGGTCACGCCCACGAACTGAGCAGGGAGGGTGTGCCTCGTGGCGCAGTGGCCAACATGGCCGACCTACTCGGAACTCTTTCGGGCAGACACTTTCAAATTCCAACAACTCCAGCTCCATTGTAGCACGAACACATCCCGGACCAGAGCTCCACGTGAAGCGGAGCCTCACTCTCCCTCTCGGGTTTTCTCGTTTGATTGGCTTGTGTCTAGGGGTACCTGGGAAACGAGAGCGCAGGAACACTACGCCAAGCTCTCCCCTCGTATGTGTATGAGGGTTGAGCAGAGTTACTTGAATTACCTCCGGGTCTGTTCACTGAATACGAAGCCTCCAGCTGTTCCGTGGAGATGTGTCTGCCAATAACATAGAGCCCCACACCAATCGAAAGTCCAACACGCCTTTATTTCTCTACTTTCAGGGTGAACACAATCAGTTGAACTTTCAGTAACAGACAGACAGGGGTGTGGGTACGAGTAGGCCCAGGCACAACTGAGCTCTCCTATTCCTTTGCTAGCGAATAGGCCTGGCGCACGGTCTCTGCCACCGACCGCAAGTTTTGGTCGCTGCCACCGACCGGATGAACCGTTAAGGGCCCCTGCCACAGGCCTAATAGCAGGTCTCTGCCACTGACCTGAGTTGAATAGTTGGACCACTGCCACCGGTCATTGAACATGAACCACCTTCCTCTCTGAACTTGAACCCTGTTCGGGAAAGATATCCCTCCGGGCGGTCTCCAGAGGCTCACCCGGCACTGGCAATCTGCTGCACCAGGTCTTCGGATGAGTCCCTCCTCTGGTCCCTCTGGATTCGGGTGCCCCACTCCCGGGGCCCCCTAGGACAATCCCTCCCTCGCGGGACCCAGCGGAAGGTACTGGGCCCCAGGCCTCCAGCTGAGTACCTCACCCCAGACTGAAGGTGTCAGGGATGGAACACGAACTCCAGGTGTCCAGGTCTAGGCCGCCTGGACACCCACCGCGAACAGCAGCCCTCAGGCTGAAGGTGCCTGGGACTCAAACCTCGTGGCGAAGATGTCCGCCCCTTTATACCCTCTCCCAGCAAGGACGGCGGGTTCCCCGCCCAGCCGTACAACCGCTGCGAGAGGTCACAAAGGGTACGGCACTGCAGCGATGGTTCAACCCCGGCCCAAAGTGACAGCGCCGCCTGCTGGGCCACAGGGAACTATGCATCACTGGTGTCTTCACCAGTTTTAAAAGTATATACCCGCTACATATGCACTCTTTTCTAGTAAAATAAAAAATACATACTGCAAATTTTTACAATTACTTTTGCATATGGATACCAAGTGCTCTCACTTATTTTTTCAGTGCTTACACAAAAAAGAAAATGTTTAAGCCAAACATATTTTTCTTATAAAACGTATATTTTAACCACTTCAATACAGGGCATTTTCACCCCCTTCCTGCCCAGGCCAATTTTCAGCTTTCAGCGCAGTAACATTTTTAATGACAATTGCGCGGTCATGCAACACTGTACCCATATCATATTTTGATAATTTCTTTCCCCACAAATAGAGCTTTCTTTTGGTGGTATTTGATCACCTCTGTGGTTTTTATTTTTTGCGCTATAAACAAAAAAAAGCGTAAATTTTGAAAAAAAAACACAATATTTTTTACTTTTTTTGCTATAATAAATATCCCAATTTAAAAAAAATAATAAAATTCTTCCTTAGTTTAGGCCGATATGTATTCTTCTACATATTTTTGGTAAAAAAAACACAATAAGCGTATATTGATTGGTTTGCGCAAAAAGTTATCGCACCTACTAAATAGTTTTTTTTAACTAGTAATGGCGGGACTGTGATATTGCGGTGGCAGATCGGACACTTTTGACATTATTGTGAAACCATTGACAGTGCTATAAATATGCACTGATTACTGTATAAATGTCACTGGCAGGGAAGGGGTTAACACTAGGGGGCGATCAAGGGGTTAAATGTGTTACCTAGAGAGTGATTCTAACTGTCGGGGGAGGGTACTGACTGGGGGAGGTGACCGATCCGTGTTCCTATATACAAGGAACACACAATCTGTCTCCTCTCCTCTGACAGGACGTGGATCTGTGTGTTTACACACACAGATCCACGTCCCCGCTCTGTGACAAGCAATTGCAGGTGACATTGTGGCCGCCAGGCACGCACATTGGCTCCCGAGTGATGTGGCGGCCGGGAAGCCGAGAAAGTCATATGACGGCAACCCGGGATGGCAGAGCCACCTTGCGGTGGTCATATTACTATGGCTGGGATGGGAAGTGGTTAACTTTCATACTGCAATAACTAAAATATATTTTCATGCAATTCCAATGCCTTAGTGAATCTGAAGCTGTACTGGTTCATTATAATTTTATTTACATTCTAGTTTAAATAAGATTTTGATTTTTAATGTCATCAGAAGTGTGCTAAAGTTTAATCCAGTGTTACAGGTAGTAGTGGAGATGGTAGTGAATTGCCGCAACATCCAAAAATTATGCAGACGCAGGGCTGTAAAGTGTCAAACTCTAGCACCTGACTAAATAGAGGCAAACAGGTCTGGGGAATTTTCTGAAATTAATTAATTTACAAACCTGAAAGATTATAAAATATTATTCTACTGAAATCTTTAGAACTAATATAGTGTTGTCTCCACTTTCAGTGAGCCATGCTACTGGATCAATGTTTTTTGTTGTAAGTCATACCCATTACCTTCTGCTAGTGATTAGCAAGCTGGTCACTAGCTTTAAAATGTTTTTTTTTTCGCTGTTGAAGAATTTCTTTTAAAAATATTACTAAAATATATGCAAAATAATGTAGTAAGTGACATCTCAAACACCAACACATGCTCTTTGCCTTTGCGACTGGTTTTCCCATCGGAATAAACTCTGATGGTTTTTCCCGACGGAGTTCTGACGGAATTCCGCTCAAGCTGTCTTGCATACACACGGTCACACCAAATTCCGACCGTCAAGAACGCAGTGATGTACAACACTATGATGAGCCGAGAAAAATTAAGTTCAATGCTTCCGAGCATACGTCGACTTCATTCTGAGAATGTGTGGTTTTTAGTGCGTCGGAATTGCATACAGACGAACAAATTTTCCAATAGGAATTTTTTCAGTCGGAAAAATAGAGAACATGTTCTCTATCTAAGTCCAGTGGAGTTTCCGAGGGAAAAAGTCAGATGGGGCATACACACGGTCGGATTATCCAATGAAAAGCTCCCATCTGACTTTTTCCATCGGAAACTCCGACCCGCATATAAGCCGAGGCACCTAATTTTACCACCAAAAATTGGGAAAACGTATTGACTCGAGTATAAGCCTAGGGTGAGAATACAGCAGCTACTGTAAGCGGAAAAGAGGGTCAGCAATGCCCATTTGCAGCTTCACTGTGCCCATTGCAGTCTCACTGTGTCCATCTGCATGCCTCACTGTGCCTCACTGTGTCCATGCCTCACTGTGTCCATGCCTCACTGTGTCCATGCCTCACTGTGCCCATGCCTCACTGTGCCCATGCCTCACTGTGCCCATGCCTCACTGTGTCCATTCCTTACTGTTCCCATGCCTTACTGTGCCCATGCCTCACTATGCCCATGCCTCACTGTGTCCATGACTAGACTGACATGTAACATGGGAGTCTATGGAAGGGGTGCCCGGGTTTGAAAAATCTGTGCTCCCCGGACGTAGGTCCCCCAGACAACACACTTTTCACACTTGTAGGGGAAGAGTGGAGCTACATGTGTGCCATGTTTGGGGTCCAGGGGATCTACGGCCGGCCAGTACTGGGTCCCCAAAGTCACTGGAGAAATTACCGTTTAACATGGGAGTCTATGGAAGGGGTGCCCGGCTTTGAAAAATTGGTGCTCCCCGGCCGTAGGTCCCCCAGGCAACAAACTTTGCACACTTGTAGAAGAAGAGTGGGGCTACATGTGTGCCAAGTTTGTCACTGGGTCCCCAAAGTCCGGGAGATCAGGCAAAAAAGGTAACCCGAGTATAAGCCTAGGGGGGCATTTTCAGCACAAAAAAATGTGCTAAAAAACTTGGCTTATACTCGAGTATATACGGTACCTTTAAAAGTAATGCAAAGTGACCAACACGTTATGTTATGAGCCACAGCAACAAAACACTTTGAGTCTAAGCACTAACCTGACACAGGACATATACTACAAGCTAAAGCCCTTTAAGAAGTGAGAATATTAATTGGATCAACTTCTGGGAAAATTATAGCATTAACAAAAGTTGCACTATTATTCTATATTACAGGGAACATTGGTTTTAATACATCAAAGCTTTGAAGAAAAAAATGTTCAGTGTCTTACTTGCCATTGTGGTAATGCTGGAAAATTTACATTTTTGCACACTGCACATGAGGAAGAAATGAGTTAACAGTGAATAGATTTAACATAGTTTTAACCCTAACTGGGTGACATTTTGTCATCATAAACAAATACCATGTCTTTTTCTTTTAGAAAATATTGATTTCACCATTTTGTTTCTCAGCACTGATGATTTCCTCCAGCTTCCTTCAGTGACTTTCTGTCTACATATGCTTACTTTACCAGTGGCTGCAAGTCACTGCTCAGCTTGGGTTTTGATTTGTGACAATAGAATATGCCTTTGCAATGAGAGTTTGCATGATCTCTTACATTCTCTACTGGTAATGCATGTGACAGGGTGATAATACAGGAAAGCAGTAGGGATATAAGGACGGTTGCAAACTTGACCGATACAATTTTGACAAGGGGACTTCATTTTAACCTTCTGTCCAACACCCCTGAAAGTAATAATACGAAGTGAAAGAGCGAGAAGTGGCATGAGCACCAGTGATGGCAGGAGGGACTGGAACTTCAAAGCAGTACTGGTGTACTGAGCAGACTAGTATAGAGCAGCTGTACTTCCTACAGAAATCAGGCATCATAAATATCAGAGAAGCATACAAGAGCTCAGACAGGATATAAGGCAAGGTTGGTGAGGGGTGCTCAATAGTTGGACTTAAGTTACATTCACTCTAGATCATTGGTCTGTGATGAGCAGCCTTGTCCAATGCAGTCCCGATGTATAGACAAGGCAAAATGTCTGGTTTCCTATCATGGCATGCAGCCCTTATTTCAGTGCAGATTCACTGAATGAAATGTTACTTTGTGACATTTTAACCACTTCCCGCCTGGCCTATAGCAAAATGATGGCCGAGTTATCCTGACTATATGACGTCTTTCAGGATAACTGCCGTCGTGCGGCAATCTGTGGTGCGGCGTGTCAGTCTGACACACCGCTACACCGATCTCTGTAAAGAGCCTCTGATGGAGGCTCTTTACCATGTGATCAGCCATGTCCAATCACAGCTGATCAAAGTGTAAACTAAAAAAGCCATGTATCGGTTTTCCTCACTCACGTCTGAAAGACGCGAGTAGAGGAGAGCCGATCGGCGGCTCTCCTGACAGGGGGGGGTCTGCGCTGATTCATTATGACCGCAGCCCCCCCGCAGATGCCCACACTGGACCACCAGGGATGCCACCATGACTACCAGGGATGGCCACCACAGATGGATGACCAGGGATACCAAACAGTACCCAAAATATGCCATTCAGTGCCCAAAAATGGTACCAGTCAGTGACCATTAGTAATGCCTGCCAGATGTTTTCTTATCAGTGATGCCCTGTTCAGTGTATGATCAGTTCCATCTATCAGTGTCCATCAGTGCCACCCATCAGTGTCCATCAGTGCCCATATGTGCCCATCAGTGCCCATCTATCAGTGCCCATCATTTCCCATCTGTGTCACCTATCAGTGCCACCCATGAGTACCCATCAGTGCAGCCTTTCAGTGCCCATCAGTGCCACCTATCAGCATCCATCAGTGCCGCCTGTCAATGCCCATCAGTGCTGCATACCAGTGCCAGCTATCAGTGCCCATCAGTGCCGCCTATCAGTTCCTATACGTGCCGCCTGTCAGTGCCCATCATCAGTGCCCATCAGTGCCACCTCATCAGTGCTACCTCATTGGTGCCACCTCATCAGTGCCCATCAGTGCAACCTTATCAGTGCCCGTCAGTGCAGCCTCATCAGTGCACGTCAGTGAAGGAGAAATTTTACTTATTTACAACATTTTATAACAGAAGCAAAGAAAAAAAATTGCGGTCTTTTTTTATTTGTTGCACAAAAAGGAAAAAACACCAGCAGTGATCAAATAACACCAAAAGAAAGCTCTATTTGTGGGAACAAAATGATAAAAAATTGGTTTGGGTACAGTGTTGCATGACCACGCAATTGTCATTCAAAGTGCAACAGCGCTGAAAGCTGAAAATTGGCCTGGCAGGAAGGATGTGTAAGTGCCTGGTATTGAAGTGATTAATATACAAGTTACAGCAATACAACTGCCTTTATGTCACACACTAGGGGACATGTGGTAGTGCTTACTGCAGCTGTAAACAAGCCCATCACTGTTCGCGACTCCTCATTCACCTCAACTATATCCTGTAAACCTGCATTCCTTGGGACCCTTGTGTATCTCTGTGTCCCTCTTACATATTGTTACCAAAATAAAGAAGTCTGTCATATTCAACAATATTAGAAGCCATAATCTAAGCTAAATGTAATAAAGACCCAAAACTTGTGATGCTGCCTGATAAACCACTGGATGTAGTAGAGACTTGTAGAAATTAATATTAAAACCAAGAGTGCAAAGAGTTCTTCAGGAAAAGTAATAAATGATTAGGCTGTGCCTAATACAGTATACTGTATGCCCTGTCCCATTAGGGACTATTGTGGCATGGTGATCAGGGATGAGCCGAACACCCCCCTGTTCGGTTCGCACCAGAACCTGCGAACAGACAAAATGTTTGTGTAAACTTTAGAACCCTATTAAATACAATGGACTCGAACGTTCGAAATCTAAAGTGTTAATTATAAAGGCTGATATGCAAGTTATTGTCCTAAAAAGTGTTTGGGGACCCGGGTCCTGCCCCAGGGGACATGTATCAATGCAAAAAAAAGTTTTAAAAACGGCAGTTTTTTCGGGAGCAGTGATTTTAATAATGCTGAATGAAAAAAAGTCATTTAAAACTGACTTGCGGCTATTAACCACTTAACGACCGCCCACCGCCGATTTACGTCGGCAGAATGGCACGGACAGGCAGAATCACGTAGATCTACGTGATCGCCTTTGTGCAGTTGGGGGGTCCCGCCCCCCCCTCGCGATCGCTCCCGGCCAATGAAATTGCTTCCTCCGCCATGTGATGTAAACACAGGCTGGAGGAAGTGATGTCATCTCCCTCGCCACGGTCTTTTCGTTCCCGGCGCCGAGGAGTGAAGACAGAGGTTAGTGCTCCAACAGTCCACTGACACGTAGGTACACATAGGCACACAAATCACCCCCCAGTCACCCCCAGATCACCCCCCAGGTCACCCCAAAGCCCCCAATCACAGTGTCACTGATTGCAGTGATCATTTATTTTACTGATCACTGCATTTAGTGTCATCTGTGATTGTAAAAAGTTGCAAGGCAGTTAGGATTAGGCCCCTTTAGGTCCAGGGTAGCCCCCTAACCCCCCCTAATAAAGGTTTAACCCCTTGATCACCCCCCAGGTAACCCTTTCACCCCCTAACTTCAGCGTCACTAAGCGATTGTTTTTCCGATCGCTGTATTCGTGTCGCTGGTGTTTTAGATAGGCAGTTATTTTTTTTTTAGGTTCGCTGCAGGTTTTTATTGGTGTCAGGTACCCCCATATTTAACCTAATAAAGGTTTTAACCCCCTGATTGCCCCTAGTTAACCCTTTCACCAGTGATCACCATATAAAGGTTACGGGTGACGCTGGTTGATTAGTTTGCTTTTTATAGCATCAGGGCACCCGCCGTATATAACTCAATAAAGGTTTAACCCCCCTGATCGCCCGGCGGGTGAGATCAATTAGGTTTTAGCGCCAGAGAGGGTCTGCGTCGCCCCAGGCAGTGTTAGGTTAGTGCCAGTAACGCTAACACCCACGCGCAAAGCATACACCCCCCTTAGTGGTATAGTATCTGATCAGATCTATACTAGCATCCCCAGCGGTTTAGGGTTCCCAAAAACGCAGTGTTAGCGGGATCAGCCCAGATACCTGCTAGTACCTGCGTTTAGCCCCTCCGCCCAGCCCAGCCCAGCCCACCCAAGTGCAGTATCGATCGATCACTGTCACTTACCAAACACAACACACATAACTGCAGCGTTCGCAGAGACAGGCCTGATCCCTGCGATCGCTAACAGTTTTTTTGTAGCGTTTGATATATTTGCTGACGACAGTCAGGTGCTTTTTTTCCTGTGAATCTTACTAGTGTACCCCTAAATTTAGAGCCCAAAATGGCAAGTCGAAGGTACACTAGTAAAGAGGCCTACGAGATTCTGAGCATGACAGATAGTGAAGAGGAGGTCACGTATCTGTCAGATTCAGGCTCAGAATATCTTCCCGTAGAAGACAGTGACGTCAGCGGCCCCACGTCAGATAGCTCTGACGACGAAGTTGAGGTCCCTGCTAAGGTCAGGCGTACCCGATCCCGATCTTCTGAGGTTGTTGAGGAGCAAGAACCGCAGGTCTCTCGTATCATGGAGCAGAGTAGTACTAGCGCCGCTATTCCTTCTGGTGAACTGGCAAGCACCAGCGGCCTAGTACAGCCTGGACGTACATCCAGCACTGCAGTAACACTTGGTGACGTGGCGAGTCCCATAAGTGCAGTTCAAGCTGGCGAGGTGGCAAGCACAAGTAGTGTCCCGCTGCCACCAAGAAGACAAAGGCAGGCCCGTCGTGCCCATACTGCCCTTCCTGCAGAATTCGCCTATCCTGATTGGGTCCCCACCACTTCTGCAGAACCCGTACTTCCCCCATTCACTGCCCAACCCGGTATTCAGGTGGAAACAGCTGATTTTATGCCAATCGATTTTTATTCGCTGTTTTTCACGGAAGATCTCTATAGATCTATTGTGGACCAGAGTAATTTATATGCTGGTCAATTTATCGCCGCTAACCCCCAGTTGCCTAAAATTGCCAGAAATTGGAAACCAATTACGGTTTCCGAATTTAAGACCTTTCTGGGCCTTTCCCTCAACATGGGCACACATAAATTTCCGTCATTGCGTGCTTATTGGTCCACGCACCCAATTGACCACATGCCCGTGTTCTCTGCCTCCATGTCCAGGGCACGATACGAGCAGATTTTGCGGTTCATGCACTTCAACGACAATGAACTTTGTCGTCCACGTGGGGACCCTGAATACGACCGGCTCTATAAAATTCGGCCCCTCATAAACCACTTCAACAAACGTTTTGCAGCCTTGTTTACTCCCGATCAAGTTGTCTGCGTTGATGAGTCCCTGATTAAATTTTCTGGCCGCTTGTCTTTCAAGCAGTACCTTCCCAGCAAGCGTGCCAGATACGGGGTCAAGCTCTACAAGTTCTGTGACAGGGCAACAGGCTATGTAGTGAACTTTACGGTTTATGAGGGAAAAGACAGTCAGATTGAGTCGGTCAACTGCCCGGATTACATAGGGAGCGCTGGCAAGATAGTGTGGAACTTGGTGTCACCCTTATTCGGAAAGGGGTACCACTTGTATGTGGACAATTATTACACGAGCGTGCCACTGTTTAGTCACTTGTTTGATCATAAGATTGGAGCATGTGGCACCGTGCGACCTAATCGCCGGGGCTTTCCCCAGCGGCTTGTAGATGCCCGTCTTAGGCTGGGGGAGAGAGCCTGCTTGAAGTGTAATAACTTGCTCGCTATGAAGTGGAGGGACAATAAGAATGTTTTCCTTCTTACCTCCCTTCATGCAGACACGACAGTCCAAATTCCTACGGCGACTGGTGTTGTGGAGAAACCCCTCTGTGTCCACGAATATAACCAAAATATGGGAGGGGTGGACCTCAACGACCAGTTGATGGCGCCGTATCTAATTGACCGTAAGGCGAGACGCTGGTACAAAAAAGTGTCTCTATCATTATTCCAATTGGCTTTGCTGAACGCTCATGTGCTATACAGAGCTTCAGGCGGGACGTTATCTCTTCTAAAATTCCAGAATGAGATAGTCACAGAACTCCTGTATCCAGGCGGTTCTGCACCTCACCATCCCCAACCAAATGCAGTAAGCCGGCTGCATGAGAGGCATTATTCGTATGTCCTCCCGAGTACCCCTACCCAAAGCCACCCCCAAAAAAGATGTCGTGTCTGTAGCAAGCGCGGATTTAGGCGTGACACCCGTAGTTTTTGTCCACGCTGTCCTGACAAGCCTGGTCTTTGCCAAGGTGAATGTTTTGAACGCTACCACTCAAAAGTGAAGTTTTAGCGTAGGGTACAGCATTTCACAGACTAGGACACACTTACACAGGGTCTCCCAAGATGCCATTACATTTTGAGAGACCCGAACCATTACAGTTGTAAAGTTACAAAAAAAAGTGTAAAAAAGAAAAAAAAAACGTAAAAAACAAAACACAAAAAAAATATAAAATAAAAAAACCAAAAATAGTTGTCGTTTTATTGTTCTCTCTCTCTCTATTTTCTCTCTATTGTTCTGCTCTTTTTTACTGTATTCTATTCTGCAATGTTTTATCATGCTTGCTTTTCAGGTATGTATTTTTTTGTTTTCAGGTGCGCCATTCAACTGCAGCGCGGAATTATTTATCTTGACAGCAACAGCGTTTGCTCCCACGATACATAAAGCCGTGACTCCAGTGCTGTAGGAGGTGATTTCACCACCACAGTTAAAAAAAAGAGCATATATGCCGAAGCATGGGGGCAGCAGGGGCGGAGGAGCGATTTTGCTCCTAATGCCGCGTACATACGGTCGAAATTCCGACCGTGTGTACGCGGCATAACTTTTTTGCGGGAGGATGCCCCCATGCTTCGGCATATATATATTTTAGGCACAGGTTGCGTTAAAACATTTTTTTATTTTTTACTAGGTTTTGTTTTGGTATTTGCTTTGCAGGTATGGCATGGTAAGGTCTTACTGTTGTACTGTAATGTTACTTTGTTTTAATGTTAACCACCATTTGCTTAGCAGGTACGCCATTCAGTTGCAGCGCGGATCTATTTATCTTGACAGCAACAGCGTTTGCTCCCACGATACATAAAGCCGTGACTCCAACGCTGTAGGAGGTGATTTCACCACCACAGTTAAAAAAAAGAGCATATATGCCGAAGCATGGGGGCAGCAGGGGCGGAGGAGCGATTTTGCTCCTAATGCCGCGTACATACGGTCGAAATTCCGACCGTGTGTACGCGGCATAACTTTTTTGCGGGAGGATGCCCCCATGCTTCGGCATATATATATTTTAGGCACAGGTTGCGTTAAAACATTTTTTTATTTTTTACTAGGTTTTGTTTTGGTATTTGCTTTGCAGGTATGGCATGGTAAGGTCTTACTGTTGTACTGTAATGTTACTTTGTTTTAATGTTAACCACCATTTGCTTAGCAGGTACGCCATTCAGTTGCAGCACGGATCTATTTATCTTGACAGCAACAGCGTTTGCTCCCACGATACATAAAGCCGTGACTCCAACGCTTTAGGAGGTGATTTCACCACCACAGTTAAAAAAAAGAGCATATATGCCGAAGCATGGGGGCAGCAGGGGCGGAGGAGCGATTTTGCTCCTAATGCCGCGTATATACGGTCGAAATTCCAACGGAGGCTTATCCGTGGAAAAGTCCGACCGTGTGTACGCGGCATAACCTTTTATGCCGCGTACATACGGTCGAAATTCCGACGAAGGCTTGACCGTGTGTACGCGGCATAACTTTTTTGCGGGAGGATGCCCCCATGCTTCGGCATATATGCCCATCATTAGAAGTGGGTGGATGAAGGGAGGTATTCTAATGGTGGGCATACCCACCAATCAATCTCTTTTTTTCGTTCAGCCAATAGGCTGTATGAAAAAAAAGATTACAATACATGTCCAACAAGGACCAGCAACGTACTGGTATGTTGCTGGACTTTGAATGTTTATACCAGAATGATGCCTGCGGGTTTAGGTATCATCTTGGTATCATTCTTTTCAGCCAGCAGCCGGCTTTCATGTAAAAGCAATTCTAGCAGATAATTAGCCTCTAGACTGCTTTTACAAGCAGTGGGAGGGAATGTCCCCCCCCCCCGGATATAAAAAGCGCCATTGGGAAATTGGGAAAGCATTTTATCACACCGATCTTGGTGTGGTCAGATGCTTTGAGGGCAGAGGAAAGATCTAGGGTCTAACCCCCCAATTTTTTTCAAAAAAAGAGTACCTGTCACTACCTATTGCTATCATAGGGGATATTTACATTCCCTGAGATAACGATAAAAATGGTAAAAAAATAAAATATGGAAGGCACAGTTTAAAAATAAAATAAAAAAGCCAAATAAATAATAAAAAAAAAAAAAAAAGCACCGCTGTCCCCCCCTGCTATTGCGCAAAGGCGAACGCAAGCGTCGGTCTAGCGTCATATGTAAACAGCAATTGCATCATGCATGTGAGGTATCACCGCGAAGGTCAGATCGAGGGCAGTCATTTTAGCAGTAGACCTCCTCTGTAAATCTAACGTGGTAACCTGTAAAGGCTTTTAAATGCTTTTAAAAATGAATGTAGTTTTGTCGCCGCTGCGCGTTTGTGCGCAATTTTAAAGCATGTCGTGTTTGGTATCCATGTACTCGGCCTATGATCATCTTTTTTATTTCATCAAACATTTGGGCAATATAGTGTTTTTTAGTGCATTAAAAATAAAAAAAGTGTGTTTTTCCCCCAAAAAATGCGTTTGAAAAATCGCTGCGCAAATACTGTGTGGAAAAAAAAATGCAACACCCACTATTTTAATCTGTAGGGCCTTTGCTTTAAAAAAATATATAATGTTTGGGGGTTCAACATAATTTTCTTGCAAAAAAAATTTTCTTTCATGTAAGCAAAAAGTGTCAGAAAGGGCTTTGTCTTCAAGTGGTTAGAAGAGTGGATGATGTGTGACATAAGCTTCCTAATGTTGTGCATAAAATTCCAGGACAGTTCAAAACCCCCCCCCAAATGACCCCATTTTGTAAAGTAGACACCTCAAGCTATTTGCTGAGAGGCATGTTGAGCCCATTGAATATTTTTTTTTTTTGTCCCAAGTGATTGAATAATGACCAAAAAAAAAAAAATGTACAAAAAGTTGTCACTAAATTATATATTGCTCAAACATGCCATGGGAATATGTGGAATTACACCCCAAAATACATTCTGTTGCTTCTCCTGAGTACGGGGATACCACATGTGTGGGACTTTTTGGGAGCCTAGTCGCGTACGGGACCCCAAAAACCAAGCACCGCCTTCAGGATTTCTATGGGTGTAAATTTTTGATTTCACTCCTCACTGCCTATCACAGTTTCGGAGGCCATGGAATGCCCAGATGGCACAAAACCCCCCCAAATGACCCCATTTTGGAAAGTAGACACCCCAAGCTATTTGCTGAGAGGTATGTTGAGTATTTTGCAGATCTCGCTTTTTGTCACAAAGTTTTGAAAATGTAAAAAAAGAAAAAAAAAAAGAAAAAAAAATGTCTTTCTTAATTTTCAAAAACAAATGAGAGCTGTAAAATACTCACCATGCCTCTCAGCAAATAGCTTGGGGTGTCTACTTTCCAAAATGGGGTCATTTGTGGGAGTTTTGGGCTATTTTGACGTTGTATGGCCTTCAAAACTGTGATAGGTAGTGAGGAGTGAAATCAAAAATTTATGCCCTTAGAAACCTTGAAGGCGGTGCTTGGTTTTTGGGGTCCCGTACGCGGCTAGGCTCCCAAAAAGTCTCACACATGTGGTATCCCCGTACTCAGGAGAAGCAGCAGAATGTATTTTGGGGTGTAATTTCACATATAACCATGGCATGTGTGAGCAATATATCATTTAGTGACAACTTTTTGTACATTTTTTTTTTTCTTTTTGTCATTATTCAATCATTTGGGACAAAAAAAAAAAATATTCAATGGGCTCAACATGCCTCTCAGCAAATAGCTTGGGGTGTCTACTTTCCAAAATGGGGTCATTTGGGGGGGTTTTGTGCCATCTTGGCATTTTATGGCCTTCAAAACTGTGATAGGTAGTGAGGAGCGAAATCAAAAATTTATGCCCTTAGAAACCTTGAAGGCGGTGCTTGGTTTTTGGGGTCCCGTACGCGGCTAGGCTCCCAAAAAGTCCCACACATGTGGTATCCCCGTACTCAGGAGAAGCAGCAGAATGTATTTTGGGGTGTAATTTCACATATGCCCATGGCATGTGTGAGCAATATATCATTTAGTGACAACTTTGTGCAAAAAAAAAACAGTTTGTCATATTCCCGCAACCTGTGGCAAAATATAAAATATTCCATGGACTCAACATGCCTCTCAGCAAATAGCTTGGGGTGTCTACTTTCCAAAATGGGGTAATTTGGGGAGGTTTTGTGCTATTTTGGCATTTTATGGCCTTCAAAACTGTGATAGGTAGTGAGGAGTGAAATCAAAAATTTACGCCCTTAGAAATCCTGAAGGCGGTGCTTGGATTTTGGGGCCCTGTACGCGGCTAGGCTCCCAAAAAGTCCCACACATGTGGTATCCCCGTACTCAGGAAAAGCAGCAGAATGTATTTTGGGGTGCAATTCCACATATAACCATGGCATGTGTGAGCAATATATCATTTAGTGACAACTTTTTGTACATTTTTTTTTTCTTTTTGTCATTATTCAATCATTTGGGACAAAAAAAAAAAATATTCAATGGGGTCAACATGCCTCTCAGCAAATAGCTTGGGGTGTCTACTTTCCAAAATGGGGTCATTTGGGGGGGTTTTGTGCCATCTTGGCATTTTATGGCCTTCAAAACTGTGATAGGTAGTGAGGAGTGAAATCAAAAATTTATGCCCTTAAAAACCTTGAAGGCGGTGCTTGGTTTTTGGGGTCCCGTACGCGGCTAGGCTCCCAAAAAGTCCCACACATGTGGTATCCCCGTACTCAGGAGAAGCAGCAGAATGTATTTTGGGGTGTAATTTCACATATGCCCATGGCATGTGTGAGCAATATATCATTTAGTGACAACTTTGTGCAAAAAAAAAAAAGTTTGTCATATTCCCGCAACTTGTGGCAAAATATAAAATATTCCATGGACTGAACATGCCTCTCAGTAAATAGCTTGGGGTGTCTACTTTCCAAAATGGGGTCATTTGGGGGGGTTTTGTGCTATTTTGGCATTTTATGGCCTTCGAAACTGTGATAGGTAGTGAGGAGTGAAATCAAAAATTTGCGCCCTTAGAAATCCTGAAGGCGGTGCTTGGTTTCCGGGGTCCCGTACGTGGCTAGGCTCCTAAAAAGTCCCACACATGTGGTATCCCCGTACTCAGGAGAAGCAGCAGAATGTATTTTGGGGTGCAATTCCACATATAACCATGGCATGTGTGAGCAATATATCATTTAGTGACAACTTTTTGTAATTTTTATTTTTATTTTTATTTTTGTCATTATTCAATCACTTGGGACGAAAAAAATAAATATTCAATGGGCTCAACATGCCTCTCAGCAATTTCCTTGGGGTGTCTACTTTCCAAAATGGGGTCATTTGGGGGGATTTTGTACTGCCCTGCCATTTTAGCACCTCAAGAAATGAGATAGGCAGTCATAAATTTAAAGCTGTGTAAATTTCAGAAAATGTACCCTAGTTTGTAAACGCTATAACTTTTGCGCAAACCAATAAATATACGCTTATTGACATTTTTTTTACTAAAGACATGTGGCTGAATACATTTTGGCCTAAATGTATGACTAAAATTGAGTTTATTCGATTTTTCTTATAACAAAAAGTAGAAAATATCATTTTTTTTCAAAAATTTCGGTCTTTTTCTGTTTATATCGCAAAAAATAAAAATCGCAGAGGCAATCAAATACCATTAAAAGAAAGCTCTATTTGTGGGAAGAAAAGGACGCAAATTTCATTTGGGTACAACATTGCATGTCCGCACAATTTACAGTTAAAGCAGCGCAGTGCCGAATCCCAAAAACAGGCTTGGTCCTAATGGCCCGAAATGGTCCGGGGCTTAAGTGGTTAATGAATTGTCGGCTCCCGGCAATACATTCAAAAGTCATTGATAAAAAAAAAAAGCGTGGGGGTTCCCCAGAATTCAATTACCAGGCCCTTCAGGTCTGGAATGGATATTAAGGGGAACCCTGCCGCAAATTAAAAAAAAAAATTACGTGGGGTTCCCCCACATATCCATTCCAGGCCCTTCAGATCTGGCATGGATTTTAAGGGGAACTCCACCCCAAATTTAAAAAAAAATGGCGTGGAGTCCCCCTAAAAATCCATACCAGACCCCTTATCCGAGCACGCAACCTGGCCGGCCGCAGGGGAAAAGGGGGGGACGAGAGAGCGGCCCCCCTCCCTCCTGAACCGTACCAGGCCACATGCCCTCAACATGGGGAGGATGTCCCCATGTTGATGGGGACAAGGGCCTCATCCCCACAACCCTTGCCCGGTGGTTGTGGGGGTCTGCGGGCGGGGGGCTTATCGGAATCTGGAAGACCCCTTTAACAAAGGGGACCCCCAGATCCCGCCCCCCCCCATTGTGAATTGGTAAGGGATACATTGTACCCCTACCATTTCACGAAGAAAGCGTAAAAAAATGTTAAAAAAAACACACAAACACCTTGAAAAAGTCCTTTATTTAAAATAATAAAAAAAAAAAAACATTTCAGCGCTGAAATCCAGTGTCCCGCGGCGATCCCGATGTCCAGCGCTGTCCTTCATTGGTTGTGCCTGAGCGGACCTGATGGGGAACTCCCTCTCAGTATTTTAAATGTATAGACCCGCCCCTTCTAAAGTTCCCCATCAGGTCCGCTCCCTCGGTATGTCAGACCCGGCTACGTCATTGGCTTGAGCGGGGAACTTCCTTCACTGTGTAATTTAAATTTACATAGTGAAGGAAGTTCCCCGCTCAAGCCAATGACGTAGGCGGGTCCGACATACCGTGAGGGCGGACCTGATGGGGAACTGCTCTCACTTTGGCAATACATGTATAGACCCGCCCCTTCTCATGTTCCGCATCTGGTCCGCTGAGCGGACCTGATGGGGAACTTTAGAAGGGGCGGGTCTATACATTTAAAATACTGAGAGGGAGTTCCCCATCAGGTCCGCTCAGGCACAACCAATGAAGGACAGCGTTGGACATCGGGATCGCCGCGGGACACTGGATTTCAGCGCTGGAATGTTTTTTTTTTATTATTATTATTTTAAATAAAGGACTTTTTCAAGGTGTTTGTGTGTTTTTTTTAAACATTTTTTTACGCTTTCTTCGTGAAATGGTAGGGGTACAAAGTACCCCTTACCAATTCACATAGGGGGGGGCCGGGATCTGGGGGTCCCCTTTGTTAAAGGGGTCTTCCAGATTCCGATAAGCCCCCCGCCCGCAGACCCCCACAACCACCGGGCAAGGGTTGTGGGGATGAGGCCCTTGTCCCCATCAACATGGGGACATCCTCCCCATGTTGAGGGCATGTGGCTTGGTACGGTTCAGGAGGGAGGGGGGGCCGCTCTCTCGTCCCCCCCTTTTCCCCTGTGGCCGGCCAGGTTGCGTGCTCGGATAAGGGGTCTGGTATGGATTTTTAGGGGGACTCCACGCCATTTTTTTAAAATTTGGGGTGGAGTTCCCCTTAAAATCCATGCCAGATCTGAAGGGCCTGGAATGGATATTTGGGGGAACCCCACGTCAATTTTTTTTTTTAATTTGCGGCGGGGTTCCCCTTAATATCCATTCCAGACCTGAAGGGCCTGGTAATTGAATTCTGGGGAACCCCCACGCTTTTTTTTTTTTTTTTATCAATGACTTTTGTATGTATTGCCGGGAGCCGACAATTCATTAATAGCCGCGAGTCAGTTTTAAAAGACTTTTTTTCTTTCAAAAATGACATTTTTTGCAGGGACAGTTCTAAGCACGGGAAACATGCGCCACTTCACATGCATATCATACACACCTCCCAGGTACGAAATTTAAAGGAATATTTCACTTTTATTTTTTCATTTTAAGCATTATTAAAATCACTGCTCCCGAAAAAACGGCCGTTTTTAAAACTTCTTTTTGCATTGATACATGTCCCCTGGGGCAGGACCCAGGTCCCCAAACACTTTTTAGGACAATAACTTGCATATAAGCCTTTAAAATTAGCACTTTAGATTTCTCCCATAGATTTTTCGAATTTGCCGCGAACACCCCAATTTGTTCGCTGTTCGGCGAACGGGCGAACAGGCAATGTTCGAGTCGAACATGAGTTCGACTCGAACTCGAAGCTCATCCCTAATGGTGATGAACTGAGTCTATGAGCAGCTAGTGTGGGTAAATGGATATAGTTAAACCACATCCTATACCACTGTGTTGTAATCTGGAAAAAAGGTCCCAGACCGGTCTTATGTCCAGAAGAGAAGTCCACTTTATGTAAGCAGTGATAAAAGCAAACTGTAAACCTTAACCTCCCTGGCGGTATGATTCTGTCTGGAATTTTGTACCAAAAGCGGTACAATTATTTTGCATGAAAATTTGGTGTTATGTATTGTAGGCCTGCAATTCTTAGTAATTACTTACTTAAACCTGACCAAACAAGAGTCAAGTAGACATCCCGGGTATGATAAAGTTTGAAACACAAAATCATAAATTATAATATAATAAATAACTATAAATAATTATAACAAATAATGTAATTATAATAAAAATTATTCAATAATGTAATCAAATCAAAAACACTGAAATTTGCTCAGTTGCAGAATTGTCACTGTCATTAGATTTAGTGTTTGATGACGAATTTCCCCACAAATCGCTATCGCTCAATTCTGCGAGTGATTCTAATTTATTATCACTGTTTTCTAGCTGGTCTAAAACCACTTTTGACATAAAGGGACACTTTTTGGTTGCTATGGACAATCTCCAGTTTCCAGGCAGAAAGAACAGTTTTTATAATATAAAACTGCATGCAGGACACTGGATAGACCACTAGGGACAAAGGGGATGTGTAATTAAGTATACTGTATGTATACTGCGTGTTTCACTTTTTTAATTTGGCGTCGAACTCCGCCCCCGTGAGCCGCAACGTCGCATGGAACGGAGCTCGGCACTCGGCAGTGTGGATCGAGCGAGTAACGGCTCGCACACACTGCGAGAGAACTTTGCAGGATCCAGGGAACAAGGTAAGTAACTTCCCTGTATCCTGCAATGCAATCCCGAGTCTGGCTCGGGGTTACCGCTATTAGCATGAACCCCGAGCCAGATTTGGGATTACCGCCAAGGAGGTTAAAGCGGAGTTCCACTCTAAAGTGGAACTTGAGCTCATCGGATTCCTCCCCCCCTCCGGTGCCACAATTGGCACCTTTCGAAGGGGAGGGGGGACAGGATACCTGTCAAAGACAGATATCCCTTCCCACTTCCTGGAGTCCGGCCGCGGTCGTGACATCACCGCGGGGCTCCCTCCTCCTCCTCCCCTGGCCGCCGGGCTAATAGGAGAGAGGAGCGGGGCCTTGCGCATGCGCAGTAGGGTTCCCGGCCGAAAGGCTTCACTGCCAGGTTCCCTTACCCGCAATGGTGACAGCAGCACCCGACAACTGATGTGAAATATCAGCTGCGGTGCTGACATCGATGGTCACCAGGACAGGTAAGTCTCCATTTATTAAAAGCCAGCAGCTGCAGTATGTGTAGCTGCTGGCTTTTAATTTTTTATTTTTTTGCCCGGGGTTACCTGGAACACCCCTTTAAGGTGCTATTAAATAAAATAACACTGTGCTAACATGTATCCTCAGTACTCTCACCGTGGGAAAGCTTTGCGGTGCTATGTGGGAGCAATGCACAGCTTATCGTTTATTACTTTCCCTGAAGAACTCTTTGCACTCTGGGTTTTGTTATTAATTACATATTGTTACCCCCACTCAGATAAATAACACCCTGCAACAGTTGCAATGTTGCAACTCACTAACTATAAAAATATCTTTGCAGTTGTGATATTTTTTCTGGATGTAAGCAACATCTGTAAGAATGGGGCTTTACCACTTCCCAGATATAAAGCGTAAAATCACTGTGCACAAATCATCAGATATACTGTATTTTACAGCATATTTGCTTAAAGAGAAGCTGTCATAAAGAAAAATTCATTTGTGAGAAGCTTCAAGTGTAAGTATTAGTTCTTGGCCAATACTACACTAAAAATGTTCACTTTCACTGCCTTGGACCTGCAAAGTGGCCTAGAGCTCAGAGGCTGCAATCTGAGGCTTCTCACATGGCTATGTTTGATTTGAAAGATATCTTTTATTTATTTTTTTATATTCTGTATGACTATGAATGTGCTGTCCATGCGGAGTGAAAATCTATTGCTTTAAATCAACTATTTTTAGATTCTTTAATATCCTCCAATATTCCCTGCAGGTTTAACATATAATGATGTATGAAATATTCCCAGAAAACTACTCCTCTCACCTATTTCTCATTAGAGTAAAGCTTAGCTGAGACATTAATGTCAAGGGCAGTCTGCTGTAACATGACAGCGAGGTCCTATCAGGAGATTATCTACCTGGACATAAAATGTATAATCAAAATGCACATTAATCAAGAATAGATCTTCATGTCCCTTCCCCCCATTTACCGTTTCAATGATGTGTGCAAAAGCACAAAGATCATTCAGGAAATGAAAAAATAAAGTAAAATCTATGCTCTTTTAGAATAATTTGTTGGGTGCTTACGTAGCTTAGCACAATTTGGTTAGCAAAATATTGGACTGACAAATAGAACTATTGTAACAAATATCTTTTCAATATGATTGATCACTGCATCATAATCACCACAATTTATGAGATTTTTCAGGAAGTCATTGATAAAATTCCAAAAGACTGCAAATCATGACATGCAATCTCCATAGCACATGGAATTGATATAAAACACTTTGCATCTTGTTCCAAGAACATTAATCCAAACATAATTTTCGGTGTAAAATGCAAATCTTTCATATTATTATTGATGCTGTTTTCAGATATAAGCTTTTGTGATTTGTCATCAGTTACATTATTGTATTGTATTATTTGCTCATAATACATTTTGTCAGTTTTTACATTTGTCAAGGTTATTTATCATGGTTTTATGAAATCATGCTTGAGTTTACCATGAAATCAATAGGAACTGCACATAAAACTGAACTAGGGAAATCTAGATTATGTCTTCCATGGCTTCTGTCTTGTGATATAGACATTTTGTTCTTTTAAAATTATTTTTGCTTTTAATAAACTTGTCTTTACTGAGATCCCTACAATGCATTTTTTGATCATTTCTTTTTATAAATTCTTATTTAGAACTCTAAAAAGCTAAATAACAAAAATGTTCACATTGATGCATCTACAGACATGGTCTTAAAGTGACACTGTTGTTCCCCCCCCATACATTCTCCAAAGTTGTTTACTGTAATAGAAGAGATATTATACTTATGTATAAAGTAGAGAGGATCCGAGTGATTCTAAAAAAAATGTGTAAAAAAAAAACCCAAATGTGTCCACATTTAATATTTCAGGTGGTGTCGGATGCTCATGTTCCCCACTGCACTTTTTCATTCCATTAGCCATCCTCTACGCTACTCACAGTGGTGAAGCAGGGGCCAGAGGATGGAACAGCAGAATGCAGCAGAGGACATAGACATCTGTCTGACTTTTCAGTATTCATCACTTCTGGGAGTGTTGAATGCTTATGTTCTCCAACCACATGCTGTGTCTCCATTTGCCAGACCCTATGTCATCACAGAACAGAGTAATGATATAAGAACTGGAGAATGGAGCCACGGGGTTCAGCACAGGAGACAGGCATTCTTTATAAGATAAAGAAAATCAATTTTAGGTTTAAGTTCAGAGCAGTCAGACCTACAAAAATTAATAGATGAGTGCTTGAATTAACTTGCATCACTTTGAGTGCATGTATCTGATTGGTTTCCTAAAGCAGAATTAAGCCCGCGAATAGCCCCCCTCCAGTGATTTAATGTTCATAAATGTTCTCGCTGGTTCTAACATCCTTGCCCAATCTTCTTGGTGGCTTGGTATTTTTGGCCATCTTGATTAACTGCTTGCCGACCGCCGCACGACGATATACGTCGGCAGAATGGCACGGGCAGGCAAAAGGACGTATATATACGTCCCCTTTAAGAATCGGCATTGTGGACATGCGCGCGTGACTCTGTGACTCTGACCGCGGGTCACGCGGACTCGATGTCTGCGGGGATACCCGCAATCGTGTCAAGGTGAGGAAGAACGGGGAAATGCTGATGTAAACAAGCATTTCCCCATTCTTCCTAGTGACAGGACAGTGATCACAGCTTCCTGTAGTCTGAAGTGGTGATCAGTGTAGTGTCACACACAGCCCATCCCCCCTACAGTTAGAAGCACTCCCTAGGGCACACTTATCCCCTTCAGCGCCACCTAGTGGTTAACCCCTTCACTGCCAGTGTCATTTTCACAGTAATCAGTGCATTTTTATAGCACTGATCGTTGTAAAAATGACAATGGTCCCAAAAATGTGTCAAACATGTCCAATGTGTCCACCATAAAGTGGCAGTCATGATAAAAATCGCTGATCACCGCCATTACTAGTAAAAAAATATATAATAAAAATGCCATAATTCTATCCCCTATTTTGTAGACGCTATAACTTTTGCGCAAACCAATCAATATACGCTTATTGCAATTTTTTTACTGAATATATGTAGAAGAATATGTATCGGCCTAAACTGTGGAAAAAATTATTTTTTTATATATTTTTGGGGATATTTATTATAGCAAAAAGTAAAAAATACTGCATTTTTTTCAAAATTGTCGCTCTTTTTTTGTTTATAGCGCAAACAATAAAAACCGCAGAGGTGATCAAATACCACCAAAAGAAAGCTTTATTTGTGGGAAAAGAAGGACGTAAATTTTGTTTGGGAGCACGACCGCAAAATTGTCAGTTAACCACTTAAGCCCCGGACCATTTGGTAGCTAAAGGACCAGAGGTGAATTCAGAATTTTGCACTGCGCTGCTTTAACTGTAAATTGTGCGGACATGCAATGTTGTACCCAAACGAAATTTGCGTCCTTTTCTTCCCACAAATAGAGCTTTCTTTTAATGGTATTTGATTGCCTCTGCGATTTTTATTTTTTGCGATATAAACGGAAAAAGACCAAAAATTTTGAAAAAAAATGATATTTTCTACTTTTTGTTATAAGAAAAATCGAATAAACTCAATTTTAGTCATACATTTAGGCCAAAATGTATTCAGCCACATGTCTTTAGTAAAAAAAATGTCAATAAGCGTATATTTATCGGTTTGCCCAAAAGTTATAGCGTTTACAAACTAGGGTACATTTTCTGGAATTTACACAGCTTTTAATTTATGACTGCCTATCTCATTTCTTGAGGTGCTAAAATGACAGGGCAGTACAAAACCCCCCCAAATGACCCCATTTTAGAAAGTAGACACCCCAAGGAAATTGCTGAGAGGCATGTTGAGCCCATTGAATATTTTTTTTTTGTCCCAAGTGATTGAATAATGACAAAAAAAATAAAAAATTACAAAAAGTTGTCACTAAATGATATATTGCTCACACATGCCATGGTTATATGTGGAATTGCACCCCAAAATACATTCTGCTGCTTCTCCTGAGTACGGGGATACCACATGTGTGGGACTTTTTAGGAGCCTAGCCACGTACGGGACCCCGGAAACCAAGCACCGCCTTCAGGATTTCTAAGGGCGCAAATTTTTGATTTCACTCCTCACTACCTATCACAGTTTTGAAGGCCATAAAATGCCAAAATAGCACAAAACCCCCCCAAATGACCCCATTTTGGAAAGTAGACACCCCAAGCTGTTTGCTGAGAGGCATGGTGAGTATTTTACAGCTCTCATTTGTTTTTGAAAATGAAGAAAACATTTTTTTTTTTTCTTTTTTTTTTTTTTTTTCAAAACTTTGTGACAAAAAGCGAGATCTGCAAATAACTCACAATACCTCTCAGCAAATAGCTTGGGGTGTCTACTTTCCAAAATGGGGTCATTTGGGGGGGGTTTGTGCCATCTGGGCATTCCATGGCCTCCGAAACTGTGATAGGCAGTGAGAAGTGAAATCAAAAATTGACACCCTTAGAAAGCCTGAAGGCGGTGCTTGGTTTTTGGGGTCCCGTACGCGGCTAGGCTCCCAAAAAGTCTCACACATGTGGTATCCCCGTACTCAGGAGAAGCAACAGAATGTATTTTGGGGTGTAATTCCACATATGCCCATGGCATGTTTGAGCAATATATCATTTAGTGACAACTTTGTGCAAAAAAAAAAAAAAAATTTTATTTTTTCCGCAACTTGTGTCAACATATAAAATATTCCATGGACTCGACATGCCTCTCAGTATATAGCTTGGGGTGTCTACTTTCCAAAATGGGGTCATTTGGGGGGGGTTTTGAACTGTTCTGGCATTTTATACACAACATTAGGAAGCTTACATCCACTCTTCTAACCACTTGAAGACAAAGCCCTTTTTGACACTTTTTGTTTACATAAAAACATATTTTTTTTTGCAAGAAAATTATGTTGAACCCCCAAACATTATATATATTTTTAAAGCAAAGGCCCTACAGAATAAAATGGTGGGTGTTGCATTTTTTTTTCTACACAGTATTTGCGCAGCGATTTTTCAAACGCATTTTTTTGGGAAAAAATACACTTTTTTTAATTTTAATGCACTAAAACACACTATATTGCCCAAATGTTTGATGAAATAAAAAAGATGATCTTAGGCCGAGTACATAGATACCAAACACAACATGCTTTAAAATTTCGCACAAACGCGCATTGGCGATAAACTACATACATTTTTAAAAGCCTTTAAAAGCATTTACAGGTTACCCCGTTAGATTTACAGAGGAGGTCTACTGCTAAAATTACTGCCCTCGATCTGACCATCGCGGTGATACCTCACATGCATGGTGCAATTGCTGTTTACATATGACGCCAGACCAACACTTGCATTCACCATTGGGCAAGAGCAGGGCAGGACAGGGGTGCTTTTTTTTTATTTTTGTATTTTTTATTATTAATTTTGCTTTTTTATTTTATTTTTAAACTGTTGCTTCCATATTTATTTATTTTTATCACTTTTATTGTTATCTCAGGGAATGTAAATATCCCCTATGATAGCAATAGGTAATGACAGGTACTCTTTTTTGAAAAAACTGGGGTCTATTGGACCCTAGATATTTCCTCTGCCCTCAAAGCATCTGACCACACCAAGATCGGTGTGATAAAATGCTTTCCCAATTTCCCAATGGCGCTTTTTATATCCGGGGGGGGACATTCCCTCCCACTGCTTGTAAAAGCAGTCCAGAGGCTAATTAGCCACTAGGATTGCTTTTACATGAAAGCCGGTCGCTGGCTGAAAAGAATGATACCAAGATGATACCTAAACCCACAGGCATCATTCTGGTATAAACATTCAAAGTCCAGCAACTTACCAGTATGTTGCTGGTCCTTGTTGGACATGTATTGTAAACTTTTTTTTCATGCAGCCTGTTGGCTGAACGAAAAAAAAGATTGATCGGTGGGTATGCCCACCATTAGAATACCGCCCTTCATCCACCCACTTCTAATGATGGGAATACATGCACCATTTATATATGCCGAAGCATGGGGGCATTTTCTCGCAAAAGTTATGCCGCGTACACATGGTCAGACTTTTCCACGGGCAAGCCTCCGTCGGAATTTCGACCGTATATACGCGGCATTAGGAGCAAAATCGCTCCTCCGCTCCTGCTGCCCCAATGCTTCGGCATATATGCTTTTTTTTTTAACTGTGGTGGTGAAATCACCTCCTACAGCACTGGAGTCGCAGGGATCAGGCCTGTCTCTGCGAACGCTGCAGTTATGTGTGTTGTGTTTTGCAAGTGACAGTGATCGATCGATACTGCACTTTGGTGGCCTGGGCTGGACGGAGGGGCAAAACGCAGGTGCTAGCAGGTATCTGGGCTGATCCCACTAACAGTGCGTTTTTGGGAACCCTAAACTGCTGGGGACGCTAGTATAGATCTGATCAGATCAGATATTGATCTGTTCAGATACTATACCACTAAGGGGGGTGTATGCTTCACGTGTGGGTGTTAGCGCTACTGGCACTAACCTGACGCTGCCTGGGGTGTGACGCAGACCCTTTCTGACGCTAAAACCTAACTGATATCACCCGCCGGGCGATCAGGGGGTTAAACCTTTATTGGGTTATATACGGCGGGTGCCCTGACACTATAAAAAGCAAACTAACTAACCAGCGTCACCCGTAACACTTATATGATGATCACTGGTGAAAGGGTTAACTAGGGGCAATTAGGGGGTTAAAACCTTTATTAGGTAATATATGGGGGTACCTGACGCTATATAAAAACCTGACGGCGAACCTAAAAAAAAATTACTGGCTACCTATCGGCATCACCGACACTAAGACAACGATCATAAAAACCATTGCTTAGCGACAGTGGTGATAGGGGGTGAAAGGGTTACCTGGGGGGCGATCAGGGGGTTAAACCTTTATTAGATAATATATGGGGGTACCTGACGCTATAAAAACCTGCGGCGAACCTAAAAAAAATTACTGGCTACCGATCAGCATCACCGACGCTAAGACATCGATCAGAAAAATGATCGCATAGTGACGGTGGTGCTAGGGGGTGAAAGGGTTACCTGGGGGGTGATCAAGGGGGTTACACCTTTATTAGGTAATATATGGGGGTACCCGACGCTATAAAAACCTGCGGCGAACCTAAAAAAAATTACTGGCTACCGATCAGCATCGCCGACGCTAAGACATCGATCAGAAAAATTATCGCTTAGTGACAGTGGTGATAGGGGGTGAAAGGGTTACCTGGGGGGGCGATCAAGGGGGTTAAACCTTTATTAGGTAATATATGGGGGTACCCGACGCTATAAAAACCTGCGGCGAACCTAAAAAAAATTACTGGCTACCGATCAGCATCACCGACGCTAAGACATCGATCAGAAAAATGATCGCATAGCGACGGCGGTGCTAGGGGGTGAAAGGGTTACCTGGGGGGTGATCAAGGGGGTTAAACCTTTATTAGGTAATATATGGGGGTACCCGACGCTATAAAAACCTGCGGTGAACCTAAAAAAAATTACTGGCTACCGATCAGCATCGCCGACGCTAAGACATCGATCAGAAAAATTATAACTTAGTGACAGTGGTGATAAGGGGTGAAAGGGTTACCTGGGGGGCGATCAAGGGGGTTAAACCTTCATTAGGTAATATATGGGGGTACCCGACGCTATAAAAACCTGCGGCGAACCTAAAAAAAAATTACTGGCTACCGATCAGCATCACCGACGTTAAGACATCGATCAGAAAAATGATTGCTTAGTGACGGCGGTGCTAGGGGGTGAAAGGGTTATCTGGGGGGTGATCAGGGGGTTAAACCTTTATTAGGGGGGGTTAGGGGGCTACACTGGACCTAAAACTAAATGTAGTGACACTTTTACAGTCACAAATGTCACTGATTGCAGTGATCACTAAATAAATGGTCACTGCAATCAGTGACACTGTGACTGGGGGCTGGGGGGGCTGGGGGGTGATCTGGGGGTGTCTGGGGGGGCCTGGGGGGGCGATTTATGTGCCTATGTGTCCTGGTGTCAGTGTAGTGTTGTGTGTACTAACCTGGCATCTTCTCCTGTACGGCGTTTGGTATATGTGAGCGCCCCAGGAGAGATGACATCACTTCCTCCTTCCTGGCAGGCAGGGGAAGCTCTCTCATTCGCCGGGAGCGATCGAGAGGGGGTGGCCGGAATTGAACGGCCGTCCCCTCATGCCGGATCGCTCCCGAAGGTAAAACGACCACCCACTGTAAAGAAGGGGGGTCCGATCGGACCCCCCAACTATACAAAGGCAATCACGTATATGTACGTGATTCTGCCTGTCGGTGCCATTCTGCTGACGTATATTTACAGTGGGCGGTCGTTAAGTGGTTAAAGTGACGCAGTGCCGGCATAACACAGAAATTTGATAAAGTGTGGGGCAGTTGGATGAATAGTGATATTACGGTGGCGGATTGAGTGGCGCCTAATAGGATGCACCTGCAGTAGGAGTTAATAAGTATGTAACTATTTGACATATCTAAACAAAATATTGACTGTTACCAAGAAAAGGTGGCCTTATAACTGTATTGTTCATATCACTGTGTGGGGGTCTGAAAAGAGGGCGAGAGAGCCAATGCCGAAGAAATGTAAATCGTTTCTTGTTGTGTATGGCCCGCTGGGTCTATTTGTTATGTCAAAAGCAATAAATAAAACTTTTCAAAAACATTTTTTTTTTAAAGTGACGTAGTGCCGAATCGCAAAAAGTGCTCTGGTCTTTGGCCAGCAAAATGGTCCGGGGCTTAAGTGGTCAATTGGCTTGGGATGAGTAAACTCCTGTGCATGGGATATAGTTATTAATGGCACCAAGGCATGCCCAGAATGTACATTCACAAAGTTCTGCTTTAAGGCTACTGCAAGAAGTAAGAAATTGGGCATACAAATCATGCAAATTTATACAACATTTCTCAATTGTAATTTGTATGAATTTGTGTATACCCCCTAGATTATTTGCTGTAATTAATGCAGGTATAGCAGTTAGCTACATTGTTAACAACAATAACATACAGATAAACTTTGCATTAACTAGCATGGGCCTGTAAATTTCTGTCTGGCTCATGTGTCAGATACAGTATTGTAATGAAATTATTATTTGTCCAATAAATGGAATTTCTAAGGGATGGTCGAAGATTTTACTAACTGCATTATCACTTCTAATTTTAGAAAATTGAATGTGTAATAAATATATCAGAAAAATCACCAAGTGTATCTGATCCTAGCGCTCAACGGAAAATATAAATGAATGGCCTGCAATTTAGCTGCTGTTATAATATGAACAAGGAATAAAAAATAATGTTTCAATAAATAAAACATTAACAGCGCTTTCATGAGCAATGTAATCCCACCAATGATATACGCATATATCTTGCAGTAATTAGTATCAACTAAAGGTCCCCTCCATCCACCGAAAGGTGAGAAAGGGGTCAAAAAAATTAATAAAATAATATATGAATAACAACTTTAATGAAACCAAAAGCTCCTATGTTCAGCTGCTACTGATAGCACAAAAAGAGTCAAATAGTCTTCAAGAATAAAATTTCCAAGAGTATATTCAGCAGTGAAGCAGAGTCTCTCATAAAGGAATCAGTAATCAACTTGTCCAAACACAGAAACTTTCAGCTGATTCATAAGATGCAACTTAATTCATACCTCCATCACTGTCATAGTAAACACACTCCCCTTAGGTAATGTACTCACCAGACATAAGATGGTAATGCGCTTATAAGCTCCTCTCCGGAAATTCCATCAGCTGTCCTCAGGATATCCAGTGGCTTCAGTCAGCATATATGTGTATGCAGCAGTGCGGGCATGTAAAACAAGGGAAGCTTCATATAGCGTTAAAACCCTTTATTAAAGTAATAAAAGTGCCCCCAAATACAAGAAATGCTTACTAGAAATGGAAATAAAAAAGCATATCACAAAGGCCAATTTGTCTGCTCACTGGGGCATGTAATGCTATCCACATTCAAACCTTCCGTGAGTCCCGGGTAGACAAAGTTCCTGTGATGTAATTGGTCGCGTGGTCACGCCCTGACGCGTTTCGTGATTGGCTCACGTCTTCAGAGGGCGAATGTGTAATAAATTGCCTCAAACAGTCATTTGCAGCAGCAGCAGTTACATTATCATTAAAGCAGATCTTCACTGCATCTGAGCACCACAATCCAAAAACACTATTTTACTAAATTTTTAACATTCAAAGAAAACTCCCCCATCCATTCATGTCTCTTTTGTTAAAGAAATCACTTTGAAAAACACCTCCTAGAATTTCTGACCATGGCCATCTTGAGGTCAAATGATTAATTTAGCATTTACTTCCTTGAATCTATCTACCACTAGCTCAAGCATGCATGCAGGAGAGTGGGCTTAGCTGAGAAAACCCCCCTCCTCTCCTCCCCTCCTAAAGACTACTGGGATGTATGACATCATTTGCCTAGGTAAGAAACCAGGAAGTAACTGAACAAATGTACAAAAAAAGTAAATAGGATATAGTTTCCTATCTATTTACTAATTCTGTCAGCAAGAGAATTAAAATAATCAATGTTGATTGGGAGAATGAAGTTCTGCTTTAACATTACATCATGTTTAAATATGCATTTGTTTGATTTGCTGACAGTTCAGCATACAAATCAGGAGGCAGGAGTGCACGTGTCCTGATTGGGGAATGATGGGTCATTGTGATTGCATGGATGCAGTTAATGACACTGGATTTACTTCAGGGGACATTAAAAGTATTATTTTTAAAACCCGAAGCATGTGTTTGTGCTTTATTTCAAAAAAGGATTTTTTCATGGTATGTGTGCTTTTATTTTTAACTCTTTGTGGGAATCGGGGGGGGGGGCTAGCAGTATACCCCTGTACTTATTTCCCTAGGTGGGGTGGATATATGGTCACCTTCATGTTAAAAATGGGGCTTCCAAATTTCACCACCAGGTCCCCATTTGTTCCCACCTTCCTTTTTACTTATGACAATTGATGATTTGTGGTCAATAATGTCACCCAGAGATCCTCTGGAACTTCCATAGGCAGATAATGTTTACCTTGAAAAAAGGGAAAAAAGGTTTGTGTTAACATTCCAACCAGATTCGTATCCAGTCATGCAACCTTTGTGGCAACAAGCGTGTGCCCCCCTTTCTGCACCAGACTAGGCCACATGCCTTTCAACTATGGAGGGGAACCATGAAAGGGGGTCCAGCAAAGTCTCATTCACTTGCAAAATACCATTGTGCCAACGCTGAGGGACAAGGGCATCTTCCACAACCCCATGCCCCCCAAAAAAGCAGGTGCAGTAAATGGGGGGATTTATGGTGCAATGTGGAAGCCATCTTTAAAATAATAATACACTAGTCCCTTTTAACAGATACAACAAAGAGTTAAAGTTAAAAAAACACACATACTCCAGTTCAAGCATCTCTTTATTTAACACTTCTGTACTTTGTAGTATGTTAAAGGTTATGTATACAAGAGGTCTGTGGAAACAGCGCTGTTTTCTTTCTATCCCCAGAGCTGCAAACAAATATAAAAACAGATCAAAGCATGCAGGCTTGAGGGGGGTATTATGATCTGACTACACCTAAAATGAGCAGACTAATGTGAAGAGAAAAGAAAGGTGCAAGTACAGAATGCATTGACCTGTAGCCAATCAGATATATAGAATTATGACAAAATAAAATGGGAAAAACAGTAAAATGTAATTGCTATACAGGGATGAGGTTTGGATTTGCCTGTACCATGAGTTAATTAACTCATGGGGTGTCTTGCATTTTTACAACGCAAAGAACTGTTTACCTTTTTTTTTACGTTATCAAAATGTTGAAAACTAACATTTCAGTTATTTCAGCTGTGATGCATAGAAACTCATGGATGGATGGAGACTTCAAATGAGCTCTGGTGCAGTAAAATATAGATATGCTGCATGTTTCTGCACCTTCTATTTCATTGTGGTGTGAATGTGGCACATCAAAAACAATTGTTTTTGGTGTTTCCTTGTGAAAACCTGCAATTTTGCAGAAAGAAAGATGCAGGTTACTGCACATAATGTGAATGAAACCATAAAGTTTGTGAATAAGAATACAATATAACTAATAACCTATGCAGTGCATAGCTTATGCCTCTAGTCAGCTGAGACACAAGAACAAAAAATTTGAAGGAATGGGTTACCCAGACTCCTTTTCTATAAAAGGATGGGTACACAACAGTCATATTTGAAGAAATTAATTAGCCACCATCTTTTCTATTAAAGGGTGGGCTTCCAGTAGCCCTACTGTCAGTGTGTTTTGGGGCTGTTAGGTAGAGCGGACAATTCAGTTGGTAAATGTCCCCATGACAGTGCTCAGATTGCCATACATTTTGTTGGACTAAGACCCCTTTCACACTGAGCCGCCCATACCGTCGGAGGTAAAATGATGCTATTTTTACCATTGCGCTATGGGCGGATTTGCAGCGCATTTCGGCCGCTAGCGGGGTGAATTTACCCCACGCTATCGACCGAGAAAGGGTTAAAACCACCCGCAATGCGCTGCTGTCACATTGATTTCAATGGGCACGAGCGGTGAAGGAGCGGTAAACACACTGCTCTTTCACTGCTCCAAAGATGCGGCTAGCAGGACTTTTTTTACCGTCCTGCTAGCGCAATGCTCCAGTGTGAAAGCCCTTTGACTTTCACACTGGAGACAATAGAGCAGCACTTTAAGGGCGGATTGCAGGCGCTATTTTTAATGCTATAGTGCCTGCAATACACCCTCAGTGTGAAAGGGGTCTAAAGTCCACCTATTAGCTCTACAATAGGCCAGAATTGAACAACAAGATTCCATTCCCCTAGACCTCAATGAGGTTCACCGCATAGGAGACAATTGTAGTGGAAGTCGGAGTAAGTACCTAAGAAAACTAGGTACCTGCTCCCCTTTCCCCCAAAAAATCTCAAAAGCAGAAGAGGGGGTAGGAGGAGGATCAGTGGTGGTGTGTTCTTACTTTAGCAGTAGGTTTCCCCAGAATTGACACAGAGTTTAGAAGTCAGCTGAATAATCTTGGCTCAGGAGCTTTAAAATGGAGCTGCTTGTCTAGTGGCCAACCGAACAGCCATGCTACCCAAGAGGTTTCCAAGATTTCAGACAGTTACTCTTATCTACCAGTTTTAAAGATCCACAGCTCTCTTCCTCAGGATGCATTCTGTCAGCATGTCCGGTTCTATATATATTAGTTCCAGTATTAACTAATTGTGTAGCTTCCTTATTAACTCCTGTAGTGCTGGTGTAGTGTTGCAGTGTTTTCTCTCATTCATATATTAATCAATCCTGTGCAGCGCTATTGGTCAGTGTATCAAAATCTATGTGCATACAACTAAAAAAATAAATACATATTATACAATAAAGTGCAAAAATATAGTGTACATTTATAAACATTTCCACAAAAAGTTCAACAGTGCAGGTATCTTCAACAAATTCAGGCTCTATGCCCTTGACACAGTGTTCATATTATGGATCCCATAAAAGTGCTCTCATGTTCACTTTTTGAATACATGCAGACAAATAATGCAGTGCTCCAGTGATCCTCCACCACCAACACAGAAAACTCACCAGATTTATATGATCACCCACTACAAGTAAATCAAAAACCCTTGCTACCCAGGGGTTAAACATCACCCCATTTCCATCTGGACCAACTCATTTTCTCTCCTTTTGCTGGTGTTATAATCATATAGACTCATCAAACATAAGAAAGAAATAGAGGAAGACCGCCATTAGACATTTGCAAATACCGGTAGTTTTGTTCCAAATGTGTTTTTTAACGAATTTTGACAAATTCATTAATTCAGAAATATCCGAATTAACGAAAACCTGTTTAACGCATTTTTTCGAATATTTGTAAATTCGAATATTCGTAAATTCGTCAAATCTGAAATTCGGAAATTCTAAATTTGCAAATCCGAAGACCCGAAAATTAGAAAATCTGAAATAATAACTAAATAATAATAACTTAATTATTAATAACTATTAAATTATAGGTATTGTAATTTCCTTTCAAATTTGGCTGTTAGTGAACGTAACAAATACGAATTTATCTGAAGTTACGAATTATCTGAAATAATGAATGCCATATTTCAACGAATGGAACGTAACTAATTAATAATAATAAATAACAATAATAAAAACTTTTTTATTATTATTGTGTTATATATTATTGTCTATACTCCACTAAGGCACATTTAAAGTCCCACTCCACCCCACTTTGAACTCTTTTTATTATTATTATTATTTATTAATTTGTTCCATTTCATTTGTTTAGATGCAGCATTTGTTATTTCAGATAATTCGTAACTTCAGATAAATTCGTATTCATTACGTTCACTAACAGCCAAATTTGAAAGAAAATTCCAATACCTATAATATAATAATTATTTATTATTATTTAGTTAGTTATTTATTCTTTCTAATTTTCGTATTTCCTTTCTTATTTTCGGATTTTCTAATTTTTGAATTTGCGAATTTACGAATTTTCGAATTGTGATCATAACGAATGACCCAAAAAATGAAAATAAATAAATAGATGAAGCGAAAACAAAAACAACCACATTTTTCGGCAGTGCACATGTCTAACTGCCATAGCATGAAACCTTAAAAAACGTTATTTAGCCGTAAAACCACTTTCAAATTGCCTACTCACATTAAAAAGTGCTATGCTTTGCACTAAGGAACACTCGCTTGTTTGCTGACATCAAGAGTACTAGAGTACCTGTTTCATATGCTGTGGCCACAAACCATCCCTTCCTACTCTTCCCCAGGTGTATGTTGCATCACTTCCGGGTGTTCTGTGCAGGATGTCGTCACTTCCTGGCCCGCCCCGACACGTCATTTTGTTGTCCTGGAGTTTTCAAGAGGCAGGTCAGGAAGCCCTCTCTCTATGATATCCTAATAAACCCCCAATTAATCCCCCTTCATGTCAGATGATCCCTTCAATAATCAGTATAACAATCATTTAATTCTCTTCATCATAAAACACAACTTTTTTTTCCAAGTTTATAAAAGGAGTATTAGAAAAAAATTATTAAAAGTTACTAATAACAATAAATAATGTTGTATAAACTATTGTTAATTAAAGAAAAAGGTCATTCCATATAAAAGCTTCACATAGATAAACACTGGGATATCTGCCCATGAGCATCTCTACTAGGGATGAGCTCAGTGTTCGATCGTTCGGCGAACATCGAATGATTTGGGCCGTTCGCGCCAAATTCGAGTGACGCGAACGGCCCACAATACACTGCGCCATCGCAGTGCAATCCCGGCGCTGTGATTGGCCAAGCATGCACTGTGACCCCGCATGCTTGGCCAATCACAGCGCCGGCAGCTAGGAGAGCCATAATTGGCCACAGGCAGGTTGCCTGTGGCCAATTATAGCTCAGGGGGTTTAGCACACGCCCCACAATATAAAAGGCCGCCAGGGCGGCAGCCTTGTGTAGTGTGTTCCGGCGCAGGGAAAGAGAAGGATAGGCAGGGGACAGTGTGATATTCTTTGTGCTATTCTTGTGTGCAGGGAGAGAGAAGGATAGGCAGGGAGAGTGTCAGTGTCATATTCTTTGCTAAACCTTGTGTGCAGGGAGAGAGAAGGATAGGCAAAGGGACAGTGTCAGTGTCATATTCTTTGCTAAACCTTGTGTGCAGGGAGAGAAAAGGATAGGCAGGGAGCGTGTCAGTGTCATATTCTTTGATAAACCTTGTGTGCAGGGAGAGAGAAGGATAGGCAGGGGACAGTGTCAGTGTCATATTCTTTGCTAAACCTTGTGTGCAGGGAGAGAGAAGGATAGGCAGGGAGAGTGTCAGTGTCATATTCTTTGATAAACCTTGTGTGCAGGGAGAGAGAAGGATAGGCAGGGGACAGTGTCAGTGTCATATTCTTTACTAAACCTTGTGTGCAGGGAGAGAGAAGGATAGGCAGGGAGAGTGTCAGTGTCATATTCTTTGATAAACCTTGTGTGGAGGGAGAGAGAAGGATAGGCAGGGGACAGTGTCAGTGTCATTGTTGCTAAGCCTCCTAAACATTATACACCTGAAGCTAGCCCGTATTGCTGTGTTTTCCTGGTGTGTTACACCAACAGGCATTTGCAGCACTTACAGCAGGCGTAGTGTGATTCCTGCAAAATATACTCCTGAAGCCACGCCTTATTGCTCTGTTTTCCTAGTGTGTTACACCAACAGGCATTTGCAGCACTTACAGCAGGCGTAGTGTGATTCCTGCAAAATATACTCCTGAAGCTATACCTTATTGCTCTGTTTTCCTAGTGTGTTACACCAACAGGCATTTGCAGCACTTACAGCAGGCGTAGTGTGATTCCTGCAAAATATACTCCTGAAGCTAGCCCGTATTGCTGTGTTTTCCTAGTGTGTTACACCAATAGGCATTTGCAGCACTTACAGCAGGCATAGTGTGATTCCTGCAAAATATACTCCTGAAGCTAGCCTGTATTGCTGTGTTTTCCTGGTGTGTTACACCAACAGGCATTTGCAGCACTTACAGCAGGCGTAGTGTGATTCCTGCAAAATATACTCCTGAAGCTAGCCCGTATTGCTGTGTTTTCCTGGTGTGTTACACCAACAGGCATTTGCAGCACTTACAGCAGGCGTAGTGTGATTCCTGCAAAATATACTCCTGAAGCTAGCCCGTATTGCTGTGTTTTCCTAGTGTGTTACACCAACAGGCATTTGCAGCACTTACAGCAGGCGTAGTGTGATTCCTGCAAAATATACTTCTGAAGCTACGCCTTATTGCTCTGTTTTCCTAGTGTGTTACACCAACAGGCATTTGCAGCACTTACAGCAGGCGTAGTGTGATTCCTGCAAAATATACTCCTGAAGCTACGCCTTATTGCTCTGTTTTCCTAGTGTGTTACACCAACAGGCATTTGCAGCACTTACAGCAGGCGTAGTGTGATTCCTGCAAAATATACTCCTGAAGCTAGCCCGTATTGCTGTGTTTTCCTAGTGTGTTACACCAACAGGCATTTGCAGCACTTACAGCAGGCGTAGTGTGATTCCTGCAAAATATACTCCTGAAGCTAGCCCATATTGCTGTGTTTTCCTGGTGTGTTACACCAACAGGCATTTACAGCACTTACAGCAGGCGTAGTGTGATTCCTGCAAAATATACTCCTGAAGCTACGCCTTATTGCTCTGTTTTCCTAGTGTGTTACACCAACAGGCATTTGCAGCACTTACAGCAGGCGTAGTGTAACTCCTGCAAAATATACTCCTGAAGCTAGCCCGTATTGCTGTGTTTTCCTAGTGTGTTACACCAACAGGCATTTGCAGCACTTACAGCAGGCGTAGTGTGATTTCTGCAAAATATACTCCTGAAGCTAGCCCGTATTGCTGTGTTTTCCTGGTGTGTTACACCAACAGGCATTTGCAGCACTTACAGCAGGCGTAGTGTGATTCCTGCAAAATATACTCCTGAAGCTAGCCCGTATTGCTGTGTTTTCCTGGTGTGTTACACCAACAGGCATTTGCAGCACTTACAGCGGGCGTAGTGTGCTTCCTCCAAAATATACTCCTGAAGCTAGGCCTTATTGCTGGTTTTCCCATCTCCCTGCAGGCCATTAGAATGTCTGGAAGGCAAAGAAGGAGAGGCAGACAGTCAGGAGCCAATAAAAGAGGGCAAGCAGGCTCTGTATCTAGAAACAACAGTGCTGGTAGTGGACGTGGTGCATCGCCATCAGCACGTGGCCATGGGACACACTTGTCCTTCTTTTCGGCAGCTGAACGTGTTGAGCCGCATCATGCCGAAGACTTGGTAGAGTGGATGACCAAGCCCTCCTCATCCTCCTCATCCTCTCTCACCCAGGCTCAGGGTACTGGCAAAGCAGCTGCCAAAGCGTCCTCTTCCCTGGTATCAATGTCATCATCAGTCACTCCTTCCCTAGACCCACCATGTCCTCCTGATGATTCCCCCGAACTGTTTGAGCACAGTGTTGGGTACATGCTCCAGGAGGATGCCCAGAGTTTCGAAGGGTCTGATGATGATACCCAGCTAGAGGAAGGCAGTAGGTTGAGAGCAGAGAGAGGGGATGCTCAAGAAGGACACCAATCTGGCAGTCATGTTCCAGAAGCTGCAGCATACTGTCAGATTGGCTCCAGTGATGAGGAGGGAGGGGATGATGAGGTCACTGACTCCACGTGGGTGCCTAATAGGAGAGAGGAGGAGGAGGAGGATGAGGAGGAGGCACATCTCCAACAAGGCAGGATGCCCTCAGGGGCCAGCGTAAGGGCAGCACACCGACGGAATCACACCGCAGAGTTCCGCCTGTGCAGGGCGCTGCCTCTGCCCGTTATTCAAAAAGTTCTTTGGTGTGGGCCTTTTTTGAGTCGAGTGCATCAGATCGCACAGCTGCTGTTTGCAACATATGTCTCAAACGTATATCGCGTGGCCAAAACATCAGCCGCTTGGGCACCAAATGCTTGACCAGACATATGTTGACCTGCCATGCAGCTCGTTGGCAAGCCTACCTTAAAGACCCACACCAAAGAACAAAGCGGACCTCTCCTTGCACCGCATCAGCTGGGATCTCCAACCCCACTATACCTTCAGTCCTCTCTGAAACCTGCACTGAGAAGCACGCAACCTGGCCGGCCGTAGGGGAAGAGGGGGGGACGAGAGAGCGGCACCCCTCCCTCCTGAACCGTACCAGGCCACGTGCCCTCAACATGGGGAGGATGTCCCCATCTTGATGGGGACAAGGGCCTCATCCCCACAACCCTTGCCCGGTGGTTGTGGGGTCTGCGGGCGGGGGGCTTATCGGAATCTGGAAGACCCCTTTAACAAAGGGGACCCCTAGATCCCGGCCCCCCCCTATGTGAATTGGTAAGGGGTACATTGTACCCCTACCATTTCACAAAGAAAGTGTCAAAAAATGTAAATAAAAACACACACACCTTGGAAAAGTCCTGTATTAAAAAAATAAATAAATAATAATAAAAAAAAAACATTCCAGCGATGAAATCCAGTGTCCCGCGGCGATCCTGATGTCCAGAGCTGTCCGTCATTGGTTGTGCCTGTGCGGACCTGATGGGGAACTTCCTCCGCTGTGTTTTAAATGTATAGACCCGCCCATTCTAAAGTTCCCCATCAGGTCCGCTCAGCGGACCAGATGCGGAACATGAGAAGGGGCGGGTCTATACATGTATTACACAGCGAATGAAGTTCCCCATCAGGTCCGCCCCCTCGGTATGTCCGACCCCGCCTACGTCATTGGCCTGAGCGGGGAACTTCCTTCACTGTGTAATTTAAATTTACACAGTGAAGGAAGATTCCTGCTCAGGCCAATGACGTAGGCGGGGTCCGACATACCGAGGGGCGGACCTGATGGGGAACTTCTCTCACTTTGTAATACATGTATAGACCCGCCCCTTCTCATGTTTAGCATCTGGTCCGCTGAGCGGACCTGATGGGGAACGAGAGAAGGGGCGAGTCTATTCATGTATTACACAGCGAACGAAGTTCCCCATCAGGTCCGCCCCCTCGGTATGTCCGACCCCGCCTACGTCATTGGCCTGAGCGGGAAACTTCCTTCACTGTGTAAATTTAAATTACACAGTGAAGGAAGTTCGTGCGAACTTTCGGTCCGTTCGCGGGTTCTGGTGCGAACCGAACCTGGGGCTGTTCGGCTCATCCCTAATCTCTACTGAATTGTGTGGGCAACAGAAATAAATAACAAGAAGCCAACAATGCAAAACTTTTTTTTCTTTTAGTTTTGGATAGACTGGACACCTGTCAGGTATTTATTGCTGTCTTTGCCTCCATTAGGGAGATTCATCCTCTCTATTTGTCAAGTTTACCATTTACATCAAAAACGAAAGTAAGAGATGTGAGGTAATAGGACATTTTCCAATGGAGACCCTAGATCTGGTCACCCTTATGACAACCAGGGATTCCCTCACTTTGAAAGGATTTCCCCCCACTCCTTGTTTTGATAAGTGGCCAGGAAGTGATGGGAAATCTCCCCGAAGGGACACAGAGTGCAAAAACAAACCTGACAAGGGTTATGACCCTACACTACTACTTTTTCCTTTAGTTCTACTTTAAGAATGTGCTGAATAGAGTGGAGTGAACAATTCAGGACGAGCAAAAGTTTGCCTGTTTGGCGTCCGCCCTTCCAATGCTCCTTCCTGTGAAGACCAGTCATAGGTAGGGGCAGTGACAGTTATTTTTTTTTTGTTTTTTGTTTTTTTCAAAAGTTTGCCTGTTTGCCTGTTAAGCGAGCACCCGAATTTGTGAAGCGTTCGGCAGGATGTTCGCGCGCTGAGCACCTCACAATGCACTATGTGCTGCACAGTGCATTTTAGGGCCCTAATTGGATGAAGCCTTGCCCTTGACTGCTGGTCAGCTGCAAGGCTTTGCCAATTAGGGAACAGAGCACTGTCAGAGCCCTGATTGGACAAAGTGATGATGACCTTGTCCAATCCCGGCTCAGTCCTCATACTCCCATCTCACAGTATAAAAAGTTCCTTCCCACAGGAAGCTTTTGCAGTGTGTTGTTGGAGTGGAGATAGATAGCGCAGGGCTCAGTTTGCTACTAGCAAGTTAGTGTGTTCACTTATTGTGAGTGTAAAGTGTTAGTGTGGTGTTAGTATAGTGTCAGTATAGTGTGTCAGAGAGAGCGAGTATAGTGTAGTGTGTCAGTATGATCTGATTACTGTGTGAGTATTGAGTAGTGTGTTAGATGTAGTGCAGTGTTTAACACAGCATTGCATAAAATTTAGTGCCTGTATATCATTTTATTTATAGTTTTTGCATTTCTGTTAGCAGGTGGGGGAAGTAATCTTCTTCTACACATCTGATGTAGTGGATACTGGAGCTGAAGTTAAACTTTTGCAAGGAAATCCTTCCTATCACAAAGGAGAAGTGATTCATGTAGAAGGTTTGGGAGGGCAAATCACACCAGCACTTAGGACAAATTGGCTATTGGCAAGGGACCAGAATTTTGGACAAATGTTTTGGTATCAGAGTTACCCAAAAATATTATTGGGATGAATGTACTTCAAGGTCAGTCAATTCAGACTGAATGGGGTACCTTCACATTTGGGTATCCTGATATAACTTATCTGGTTAGGGCGGTGAAGGATGTGGTTAGAGGTCATGCAAAACGGACCCTTGTCTATATCCCTCCACCAGATAAGCCAGTCTGTCTCAAGCAGTACAGACTTCCTGGAGGTCACAAAGAAATTTAGGAGACCATTTAAGAACTGTTGAAAGTAGGGAACCTTAGACCTGCTGTAAGTCCTTTCTCATTCCAAGTAAAGAAACCTGATGGGACATATAGAATGACTGTGGATTACAGAGGCCTAAACAAAGTGACACCTCCATTGAAGTCAGATGTACCAGATATGATCTCAATCGTTGGGAAAATTGCTAAAGAGGCAGGAGAATATCATGCTGTAATAGACCTGGCTAACGCCCTCTTTTCAATTTTGATAGACCCAGAGTGTCAGGACTAGTTTGCTTTTGTGTGGGGTGGCTGCCAGTACACCTTTATAGACAAGTGGTGGCGCACAATATCCACAGAAACATGTATTATCCAAAGTAATCAATATGAAATAAAAAAAATATATAAAAAAATAAAATAAAAAAATAAATAAAAAAAATATATAAAAATATATAAAAAAAATAAAAAAAAATAAAAAAATATATAAAATATAAAAATAAGATGAAAAAATACCATACAACATATGTATATATATAGACAGTCTTAAAGGAAGTCCTTAGGAGTCTGTTTACACACTGCGGTGTATATGGGTGGAGCAGGGATAAATGGGATCCACTGTGCACAGATGTCATGTTGATAAAGGAGCGCAACTTGCCAGGACACCGCAAGTCCGCACGCTCACGAAACGCGTCCATTTTTGATGACGTCACCCTCTGCAGCTTAACCACATGTGCGCTCCTAGCCTCGCTCTTAACATACTACAGGATCGTTGTCCCCGGAAGCCGGCCGCTCCATCTTCAGAGACACTCCTGTCATTCTACGCAGAGCTGAGAACCCCCTGTGACCTGCTGCTGCTGATGATCGTCATCCTGACATTTTAAACGCCTATGTTAATTCACCTAAATGTGAGTGTATTTGTATCTACTATTAAAAACTTGTTACACTATTGCACTTAGAGGCGCCTCTCTCCTTGTCTGCCAGTACACCTTCACTGTCCTTTCACAAGGCTATCTTTATTCTCCAATGATTTGTCACAGACTGATTTAAGTACCCTGAATGTGAAAGTCGCTGTGTTTCACTACATTGATGACATCATGATCTCTGGGACAAAAGAAGATGTAACTGAAACACTGCATCTGCTGACACAGCACATGGAGAACAGAGGGTGGGCTATCAACAGAGACAAAGTCCAAGGACCCGCCAAAGAGGTGAAATTCCTAGGAATTATGTAGACTGGGTCACATAAGAAAATTCCAGAGACAGTTGTACAAACTATCCAGGCACTGTCGCCTCCTACTACCAAAAAGGAGGCACAGAAGTTTATTGGAGTTGTGGGATTCTGGAGATCGTTCATCCCACATCTTGGACTAATCCTGAGTCCTATATACAGGGTGGGATCGGGTCCTTACACAGGCAGTCATGTTGTTAAATTCTAGGCCAATAGCCAAAGGTACACCATATAAGAGGTGGTGGGGGTTCGGGCACAGATTCCACAGCTAGAATGCAGAATTCAGTATTTATGTAAGGTTCCTGAAAGAACAGGGCTTAACGGGTACCAAGTTACTTTTTCCCATGACATAGAAACCAAAAATGACATATCTGAAGATGAAGCCTATCTACAAATGAGAGGGAATCTGGCAGGAAGGTTTAAAATTATATATGCATTGGCAGATGAGCTTCAGGACAGTGGCTGGGACTCTGACTGGTTAGTGGATACTTCTCAGCAAGAGTGGAAAGCGAGGCTCTATAACATCAAATCTTCCAAAATAAACAGCAGTGATCATCATCATCATATCAGTATATTTTCTCACCTCCCTATTGATGTTCTTTGGGAGGGTCAGAAGTGGATACAGGCAGGTGGCAAGGTGTTGGTCAGAGATCCAGGCAAAAAGCCAGTTAGAGGAGAAATTGTAGCAGAGGGGCCAAGGTCTACTGTTTATGTATTGTTGGAAGGCAAAGATAATCTGCTTTGTTTCCCACTTCACAGTCTGTCTCCGATTTGATGCATAGGAAGACCGGAGAAAGTGGATTCCTGATGGAAACTATGACAGACGCCTACAAGAGCTGTGGAGAACAAGGCCTTTGATGTTGGATGTGTTACAAACCTGGAATTGCTTTTAATGGACTTTTGCCAAAGACTGAAACATCTTCTTGGTGGCGGAAAATGGGAGGGGGTACAGTCATTGCTAATGAAGGTTTAGAATGTGTCCTGTTAAAAATGAAGTACATTTTACTCTTTTTTTTTTGAGGATTCTCGGAGAGTCAAGGGTGGAATGTGTTGCATCAAATTTATTTTTATGTATATAAGTACATAGAGATGTATATATATATATATATATATATATATATTTATTATTGTGACTTTCCCACACTCACACTCACGCTTGTCGAACAGATGTCCTGGTATGATTACACAAGATGTCCTCTCTGCTTCCATTGTTTATATATATGTTCTGGTCAACTCTAAATATATGTGTAGCTATACCCCCAGCTAAGAGGGCTGCTGGTATAATTTTTGGGCCCTGTAGTGCACCACTGTCAACCCCAGGTAATTAGCCCTAACCTCCCTTGGCACAGTTAGTAGGGGATGATAGGACTGTGTGGCCTGCAACTCTCAGAGACACAATCCTATAATAAAACACACAGCAATAGAGAATAGCTATCCTTAACCGTCTCTTCTGCAAAGTAAATGACACAAACACCAGTATACTTAGCCCTTGCACTTTTACTCAGATTGTTGGGTAAGCATATGATCAACAGTGTACATATCATGTGCAGAGCCCTGCAATAAAAGAGTATCTCAACAAACAGATGGATATACAGTACTATGCATAACACTAATGGTTCCCGCTGCAGCTATCCTCCCTCGTGGACAAAATGGCACCCAGAAATGTCTACGCTAAGTCAGGCCTGACTGTACTGTGTAGAAGTTCTGTAGGGGAAAATCTTCGCTAGCAAAAGGTGGTGCACTTTTGAAGAAATAAACTGTAATCCACAGGGTAAAAGGAGTTTGGATAACTTGGTGAATTAAGAACAAATCTCTAAAGTTACTCTGATGCACTGTCTCTCCGGAGCGCATCGGCAAACAACTGGTGATAACTCCGGATAACAGTTATTGGGCCTAGAGATCCTATATAATTCTCTGAGCAGGTGCTCTCTCACTCAACTGGACCAGTCCGTGTCCGTATCTTCCGCTGCTGTGTCTTGGTACACAGATCTCACGACCTCCGGGTCTTCGGTCCTCCTGGCGATGATACAGCAACAGTAGGAAAAAACATCCCTCGGGTTCCTCAGTGAGAGCGGAAGGCTCTTTGGAGAAAGGCCCAGGCTTCAGGCCTTGTATCTCAGCAGGCTCGATAGAGAGTTCCACTTGCTGGGCGGGCGGTGTCCAAAGAGACCGAATTCAGCCCCGCCCTTCCGTTAAATAACCCACCCCAGCAGTCCTTGCGTGGGGCAATGCACCCTGGGTGTTCCGTTGCTCACTGGGTACTGTAGTCTCTGGGGGATTAAAGGGCAATACCCTGCTACACATGTATGTGTCTAGGTTGAACTTTTGACATGGTTGACATATGATATGTCTGATTCAAAAGAGCCATGGGCAGAAAAGGATATGCCCAGGTGGGATTGTCTTCTCAAAATCTTTCCAAATAAATGCAAAGAACACAAACTGAGAGCAGGACTCTATACACCAAGGAAGGTCTTTGCCAGAACCTGAAGATGCTTTTCACCCCATCTCCTGCAATTGCCTGGGGTCCTCATTGCAAAGGGGATTGTGAAGTTTCTATAAGAGGAGCTAAGTAACCTTTTTGTGTATTCTTATTGTATACAGACCATAGTTTTGCTAGGAAGTAGGTAGCATGTTTCTTGTTATAGGTATATCTGTCAGTCTTGTATTGTAATTCTAATATTGTAATAGTTTTGTATGTAAAGCATTTTTGTATAGTAAAAGCACATTTATATACTGCAGAGGTCTGAGCTTCCTTGCTTATACTGCAAAGTAACCTTAATAGATAGATGCAAGCATAAGAGTGCCTAAATTACAGCTTGTCCAAATACACAAAGCTTGCAGGGAAAATCAATTTAAATGTCATATTTTTCTTTATAAATGTCACTTCTGCTGCAGCAGGTTCTATGCATGGTACAGGTGCGCAACTTTACAGGCAGACTAAGGGGACCCCCAGGCACTATATTTAACCACTTACCGACCAGCCACCATTGTTATACGGTGGCAGGCCGGCTCTCCTGCGCAAATTGCCGTAGCTGTAAGGCAGTTCGCACAGGTGTGATAGCAGGTGGGCGCGCGCCGCCCTGCTGCATGCTGCGGGAGCATGCCCGCAGGTCGGGCGGACTCGATGTCCTCCGGTGACCTGCAATCGCAGTGAGGAGAGTCAGAGCGGGGAACTGCCTATGTAAACAAGGCGATTCCCCATTCTGCCAGATGACATGACAGAGATCTACTGTTCCCAGTGATTGGGAACAGTGATCTCTGTCATGTCTCTCCCAGCCCACCCCCCTACAGTTATAACACACCCAGGGAACACACTTAACCCCTTGATCACCCCCTACTGTAAACCCCTTCCCTGCTAGTGTCATTTTTACATTAATCAGTGCATTTTTCTAGCACTGATCAATGTAATAATGTCACTGGTCCCCAAAAAGTGTCATTTGGGGTCAGATTTGTCAGCTGCAATGTCGCAGTCTCACCAAAAATCGCAGATCGCCTCCATTGCTAGTAAAAACAATTAAAAAAAAAAGTCCCTAAATCTATCCCATAAAGAAAAAGAGGGAAGGTCTGGTGTCCCCAGTAACACACTTCCATCCCTATCATATATAGTAAAGCAAAGGATTCGCCCTGGGACTTTAAATGAAGTGGGTAACGTTTCCGCCAGTAAACATAAACAGTAGTAAATACAGTATATGGTTTATTCAAGTAAAATTGTTTACATGCATAGATGACACCAACAGTTGCCAATTGAAAAGATACATAAACAAGGAGTATTGGTACATAAATGTAGTAACAGTCAGAGTACACGGGCATCATACTACCCGACTAGTTTCGCGAGATCCAGCTCGCTCTTCAGGGGTGGATGTGTATAACAATGTACCTAAGATGAAAAAATATATATGTTTGACAATATGGCACAATATTGGCTATAAAAGCACAGGGTGGGAGGGGGTTTGTGGATCCCCATACTCACCACTGAGCTTGACCATGGCTACAGATGTGCGGCCCCAAGACCGCGGCAGCAGGTGTCTCACCAGGGAGCTGAGAGGGCGGAGTCAGATGGGACCCCACCAGGAGCCAAACGGAGAGCAGGCATGGCATAGGTATAGTGATGTGTCCATAGAGACCTCGTTAGTCCATAAAGAGTATAGGCTGTAAACATAAGTATGTTTGTCAGGCATCTAAAGTAAAGTCAATATGTATTGGCATGAGAATATACATGCATGAATGAAAGGCCTGGGCCAAAAATGGTAGGGACATGAATATAGTAAGTACCTGAGTATAGTGAATATCCCAAGTATAAAAAGGTAATGAGACACAGCAAGCAATCTCCACAGCTGCGTGTGTCTTCAGTAAGAAGTAAAATGAAATCCAAGCCATGCCTGACCTCCAATTTAACCCCGGAAGAGCCCAGGAGGCTCCGCCCCCAACACCATGTGTGGATGGCTGACATGTGAGCGCAGGAGGCGCCCACTGTCATAGGGAGGCACGCAATTGCGGACGCACCCCCATGCCATCAGATAGTAAAGTGCGTCCAGCTGCGCCAACATCCGCGGGAACGCAGACGCCACGCCTCTGGCGCCTAAACATGGCACCGATGTGTAGGTGTCCCCATCCGCCCAAAAGCAGATGGGGACAGCAGGAGACACAGAAAAACCTCCCTTTATACACATCGCAGCTCCCAATGTGAGACAGAGACGCCGACGCCAACCAAGGAAATCGCACAAAGAGTCAGGGTATACAGCAATGCTGGGATAAAAATAGTATTGGAGGATGAGTAGCTGATATATCAAAAAATGATTGTATGTATATATACATATATACACACATACACATATATATATATATATATATATATATATATACATACACATACATATATATGTAAAAACTGGCGGGGGTGACAACAGACCAGGTTTGGGCTAATGGGTGTCTTCCACCCGGGTTATATATAAAGAAAAAGAGGGAAGGTCTGGTGTCCCCAGTAACACACTTCCATCCCTATCATATATAGTAAAGCAAAGGATTCGCCCTGGGACTTTAAATGAAGTGGGTAACGTTTCCGCCAGTAAACATAAACAGTAGTAAATACAGTATATGGTTTATTCAAGTAAAATTGTTTACATGCATAGATGACACCAACAGTTGCCAATTGAAAAGATACATAAACAAGGAGTATTGGTACATAAATGTAGTAACAGTCAGAGTACACGGGCATCATACTACCCGACTAGTTTCGCGAGATCCAGCTCGCTCTTCAGGGGTGGATGTGTGTAACAATGTACCTAAGATGAAAAAATATATATGTTTGACAACATGGCACAATATTGGCTATAAAAGCACAGGGTGGGAGGGGGTTTGTGGATCCCCATACTCACCACTGAGCTTGACCATGGCTACAGATGTGCGGCCCCAAGACCGCGGCAGCAGGTGTCTCACCAGGGAGCTGAGAGGGCGGAGTCAGATGGGACCCCACCAGGAGCCAAACGGAGAGCAGGCATGGCATAGGTATAGTGATGTGTCCATAGAGACCTCGTTAGTCCATAAAGAGTATAGGCTGTAAACATAAGTATGTTTGTCAGGCATCTAAAGTAAAGTCAATATGTATTGGGGCCGCACATCTGTAGCCATGGTCAAGCTCAGTGGTGAGTATGGGGATCCACAAACCCCCTCCCACCCTGTGCTTTTATAGCCAATATTGTGCCATATTGTCAAACATATATATTTTTTCATCTTAGGTACATTGTACACACATCCACCCCTGAAGAGCGAGCTGGATCTCGCGAAACTAGTCGGGTAGTATGATGCCGTGTACTCTGACTGTTACTACATTTATGTACCAATACTCCTTGTTTATGTATCTTTTCAATTGGCAACTGTTGGTGCCAACTATGCATGTAAACAATTTTACTTGAATAAACCATATACTGTATTTACTACTGTTTATGTTTACTGGCGGAAACGTTACCCACTTCATTTAAAGTCCCAGGGCGAATCCTTTGCTTTACTATAAATCTATCCCATAGTTTGTAGACCCGATGAGTTTTGCGCAAACCAATTAATATACACCTATTGCGATTTTTTTTTACCAAGAATATATATCGGCCTAAACTGATGAATAGATTTGTTTTTTTTATATTTTTTAGGGATATGTATTATAGCAAAAAGAAATTATTTTTTATTTATTTTTTTAAAGACGCTTTTTGTTTGTTTATAGCGCAAAAAATAAAAACCTCAGAGGTGATCAAATACCACCAAAAGAAAGCTCTATTTGTGGGAAAAAAAAGGATATCAATTTAGTTTGAGTACAGCGTTGCATGACCACGCAATTGTCAGTTAAAATGACGCAGTATCACAAAAAATGGCCTGGTCATTAAGGGGGCAAATCCTTCCGGGGCTGAAGTGCTTGAAGGAATTTTTCATTTTTATTGTCTTACTTTAGGCATCATAAAAATCACTGCTCCTTTAAAAACTATATTTTTAAAACTTTTTTTGCATTGGTACATGTCCCCCAGGACAGTACCAGGGCTCCCATACCCTTTGTACGGCCAATTAAGGGACTTTTGATTTTTCAAGTCCGGGTCCTATAGTTCGCAGTTTGGGTCTGATCTTTTGCTATGTTCGAGAGTTCTGGCTCAAATCGAAACAGGGTGTGTTCGACCCATCTCTAATGCTGAATGTGTTAAGGCATTTGTTCCTTATACTTATTCTAAAGGTCCATTCTGTAGGTGCTTGGCGAGGAAACAAAAACAAAAAAGGGCGTCTTTTAAAACACCAAACAGGTTGATTAGACCAACCAATTAAGACAAATTTATTTTTTTCAAAGATGCATATATTGCTTGCAAAATATGTGCATAAAAGTCCAAATGTGAAAAAAAGATATATATATGTGTCCAAAATAGAAAAGTGCAAAACTTGTGACCAAATCCACCATTGTAGGAGTCTCAGAAAACAGGTATCGTGAAGAAAGCTGGAAAAAGCCTCCACCAGAGAACACAATGCAAACTTACCAGATAGTCATGACCTTCTAATTAAAGAAAGGTCAAAGTGCGCATCAATATGCACATTCCACAGTAGTCTGCTCTTGTGTGATCGTCTGGATCATAATAGTACTCCAATCACTCTCTGGGACCTGGATCATCTTTATTAGCCCTCCATCAATGTAACTTTCAGACTAATGTTCTTTTCAAAGAAAGTGCTCAAAGTCAAGACTATCTGACTCTATTTGTCATCTGCATCCAAAAAGCTGTAAATTTATTATACAGTAGTATCATCCTATCCCTCCACTTTTATATTGCTGATCTGCAGCTCTTTCAATTTTCCATTTAAGATGTAGCAAGCATGGCAGAGGCTCCTAAATGATGGGCTGATTTTATCTTTACAACTCTGCCCTCTTGCAAGCCTGATTCAAATCTGATTTTACATTGGACTTTTATTCAAATATTTTACAAGCAATATATGCATCTTTGAAAATGTATTTTTGTCTTAATTGGTTACTCTAATCAACTCATATTTTCCTGTTTGATGTATTGGAATCAGCGCAACATTTGTGGTTGGTGTTTCTGAACAATGTTTATATCTCATAATATGATTGCAGCTTTTTCCATATAATATTTAATATTCACCAAAGCGTGGTTCACTTTATATCTCGTAATATAATTGCAGTTTTTTCCATATAATATTTAATATTCACCGAAGCGTGGTTCACTTCACTTTATACTATGAGAATTAGACCAGCCAACACATTATCAGTCTCTCTCTTGTTACAGAGAGCTAGATTTCTTGATACACTACTGGTGGCCCCTGGGTTACAAACATCTGACTTACAAACCACTCCTAGTTACAAATGGAGGGAGACAACAGGAAGTGAGAGGAAATCTACCCCTAGGAAGGGAAATTCACGCTTGTAAGAGTCATCATGGAAAAAAGGTGTCTCCACTGATGCATTATCACCAATCCTTGCTTCCACAACAACCAAAAATTTTAAAAATCCAATTGTCATAGGGACAGAAAGTGAAGAGAAATCTTTTAAATAGGGACATAGACAGAAAAACAAATGTTACAGGGGTGTTAACACTTCCGTGTGCTATCCAAAAAGCTTTAAAAAAATATTTGGGCTGGAGCTGCACTTAAAAAATGTACCTGTTCCAACTTACATAAAAATTCAACTTAAGAACAAACTGACAGACCCTTTGTTGTTTGTAACCTGGGGATTGCCTGTATATGTAACTTCTTTAGAGTTCCCGTCTAATCCTTTTGTTACTACGGGGTTGATTTACTAAAAGCAAATGAGATGTTCACTTTGCAAGGAAAGTTGTACTTGCAAGAAAAATTTACGCAAAGCTTAGTGAATGAGGTGAAGCTCTGCTCACCATCATCCAATCATGTGCAAGCAAAAATGCATTTTTTTTATTTTCCTTGCACGTGATTGGGTGTTCTTTGGAAAGTGAAATTTTACTACACCACACTAAGCAATGGAGCAAACTTTCTTGCAAAGTGCAACTTCCTTTGAAACATGAATAACCTTTAGTAAATCAACACCAAAAGCTTTGTCTCCTGATATATGTGGGTTATTGGTAACTGTGAAGAAATAACGCAAAGGTTTTAAGCCATTTTAAACCCAAAAATAAATTTGTATTAAATTGCAGCTTATCAATTATTAGATTAGTTTTCTTTTTTAGGCTTGTTTAATTTATTTTTAACAAGTAATCCAGCCAGTAAATCTATTTTCTTTCTCGTACATCACGGGACACAGAGCGACATAGTCATTACTAATGGGTTATATAGATACCGTCAGGTGCTGGCACTGGCAACTTCCAAAACCGGAAGTACCCTCCCCTATATAAGCCCCTCCCATCCGGGAGCACCTCAGTTTTTTGCCAGTGTCTAAGGTGTTGGCCAAGAAGAAACATGTGTTTTTCACTGAGCTTGCGTACAGGTTCTTTTGGGCCTCAGTAAGCTATTCCGGATCCGACCAAAAAAGCTTCATAGCTAAACGGTCGGTACCCGGGCCTTGCAGAGAAGAGCAAGGTTTTGCCTGTAATGCTTCTCTTAGGAGAGCTGGACCCTGGGATCCAGAGCTCTGGTCATACCCACGACCAAGATGTTTTCTGTGCAGGGTGCTATACAGGTCCAGGGGAGTGGAATCCTTGGGAACCCGGTCCCTGAAGGTTTGATTACAATGCCTGCCGTGATAGGTGAAGTTTGGGCTTTTGTGGACCAAACAAAGTCCTGCGGCGGGGAACAGGTAAGTGGGGGCCCCCAGGAACTTGGTTCTATTGGGGGACCCCCAAGCCTAATTTGTCTTTCTGTCTGTTACCTAATGGTATTCCCGCAAAATTCTGTGCATGCCTGTAACTACTAAAAAAAAATGTAATAATTTTTAATGGTGGTCAAGAAAAAAAATAATTTTTTTTTTATATATATATATTTAATATATTAGACTGCGGTACCTGTGTTTGTCCACTAGAGGCCGCTGTGGAATGTTTTCTTGTCATGTGGACTAGCTTCTTCTCAGCAGAGCAAAGTCCAGGCAGATGGTGAGTTCTCTTATAGGGAACTGCTTCCTCTGCCATGTTGCAGTGCTCGTCCATCCCCCGGCCTGCGGCAAAGAAGGGCCCTGGCTCCTGTCCCTTGTTACCATATTTGAAATTAGCGCCGAAGGCGCACGTCCCCGCGCGCGTGCGCGTGCACGCGCCTCTATATATAGAGGTGAGCCGGGAAAGGGGGCGGAGCCTGGGGGATGACGCTCTGTGCGCGCCTCAGCGCTTCTGCGCATGTGCGGGCGTCCCAGCAGTTTTAGAAAAAAAAAAAAAAAAAAAACACAATATGTAGTGAGCTGGCTATGAAGTACAGAGACAGAGCTGGCAACATTTAAAGGCATACAGCAAGCGGTTGATACAGGCATCCCCTAGAAAGGCACATTAGTAGACACCAACTGTGATATAGCAGCAATTGTGCTAGACTATTCTCAGTAAAAGTGGTGTATTACGGCTGGAATACCTCAGCTTTAGGCTTAGGAATATGCCGTCCAGAAGCTCCGGAACTGAATCTTCCAGGAAGCGAAGGGGGTCTCATCGGGCTCGGAGGATCTTGGGCATACTCCTGCTGCACCAGTCTCCCCTGAAGTTCAGAGGTAAGTGACCGTAGAGACCCCGCAGGGGTACTTGGTACTGTGGCTGTCCTCAGTCACCTGCTCCTGTGTATGTAACAGAGGAGGATTTTTCCTCAGCTCTGGGAGGATTAGAGAGAGATTGTCAAAATTTATCGCTGCCTCCCTGTCAGGAAAAGCACGCCCGATCTCCGTCTCCTCCTTCAGAGTGCCTGTTAGCAGAGCAACAGTCCCATACAGGGATCGACCTGCCTGAAGGGGATCAGGATAAGGTTGATTCTGTTATAGAGGAATCAACAGTGGGGGAACCTTTTCTCAGCATCTCAAGCTGAAAGATTATGGGTTCAGTCTCTGACTAACATGGTCCGATCAGCATTTAAAAATGCACCTTGCGGAACCATCAACCACTACTGTATCCTCGTTGGGGTCGCTAGAAGCCCCCAGACTGTTTGTTCTTTTCCACTTCACCCTTTACTGAAAGGGCTCATTTACCAGGATTGGGAACGTCCTGAGAAAATATTTATTCCCCCAAGAGATTTCCGGTGGTCTATCCCATGGAGGATAAGTTCATCAAAAAAAAAAATGGAAGGTCCCTACAATGGACGCAGCCATCTCTTGTATGTATAAATCACTGACATGTCCAGTGGATAATGTCCAAATGTTCAAGAACCCAATAGATAAAAGATTGGAGTCCTTATGAAAATCTGCTTGGTGATACAACCAGCAGTAGCAGCTATTGGGGTCTGCTAAGCAGTGAAGGATCAGTTGAAACAGGTCTTGAGGGACTTGACAGATCAGCAGGCTTTGCCCTAGCTGATCTACCTAGAGCCTTAGGCTTTGCGGTTGATGCCATAGAGGATTCAGTCCATCAGGCCTCCCGCCTTACGCTGTCTATAGTACATATGCGTAGGCTCCTATGGCTCAAAAACTGGTCTGCCGAAGCTCCCTGTAAAGAATGGCTGGTTAGCGTCCCATTTCATGGTGAACGCTTATTCAGGGAAAACCTGGACAAATATATCCAGAAAATTTCCAGCGGTAAAAATACGCTCTTGCCGGTTAAAAGCAGAGTTAGAGGTCCCTCTTTAAGAGGCCTGCTTCTCCAGTCCCTGGGGCATCGGCTGTGTAACAGTTCCGACGGCCTCCTCGGTCAAATCCCGGGGGTAAAAAACAGGGACAGTAGCAGGGTAATGAGAAACCCTGGGTTAGGGGAGGTACAAAACCTCCCCCAAAGTTAAATTCATGAAGCCCCCACTCAGTCGGGTGGGGGGAGGACTCCAGTTGTTCGCAAGAGACCTGGCGGGACACGATCAAGACAGATAGGTGCTCTCCGCAGTAGGTTTGGGATACAGTTTGGAGTTAAAAGACTCTCCTCCTTCCCATTTTTGAGGTCAAACGTGCCAAGGGATCCCCGGAAGAGAGAGTCCCTCCTGTTGGCACTAGAACAACTATTGCTCCAAGGAGTAATTATGGAGGTTCCCCTGGAAGAATGAGGGTTCGGGTTTTACTCAAACCTCTTTACAGTCCCGAAGCAAACGCGGACGGGAGGCCCATATTAATTCTAAAAGGGCTATACAAATTCCTGTATATCAGGACTTTCCGATGGAGTCGATCCGATCGGTGGCCACTGCCCTACAAGGGGAGGATTGGTTAGCCACGATCGACATCAAAGATGCTTATTTGCACATTCCCATCTTTCCAGTCCACCAAAAATTTCTACGCTTTGCAGTAGAAGGGCGCCATTTTCAGTTCAGAGCCTTACCCTTCGGTTTGGCCACAGCACCACGAGTGTTTACAAAAATTCTGGCCCTTTATTGGCCAATCTAAGAACACAAGGTGTAATGATAATGGCATATCTGGATGACTTGTTGCTGATAGACCACTCAGTGAAAAAACTAGACGTGGTCGTTCACAAGACGATCAAGTATCTGGAATCTCACGGTTGGATTATCAACCGAGACAAGTCAGCCCTAAAAACCAGTCAAAAGTCTGGAATACTTGGGGCTAAGGTTCGATTCAGGCCAGAGAAAAATATTCTTGCCTCGAGGAAAGATGTTGTCTTTGAAAGATTTGATCCACTTAGTGGGTACAAAAAAGACAGCCGTCCATACGCCTGTATATGAGGCTGCTGGGAAAAATGGTGGCATCATTCGAAGCAGTACCCTACGGTCAATTCCATTCAAGGAATTTGCAAGGGGCCATACTGTCAGCCTGGAACAAAAAAGTTCAGGCCCTAGACTTACAATGTCCTTGTCCCCTTCCGTTCGCAAGAGCCTCCGTTGGTGGTTGGTTCCCCAGAATCTGGAAAAAAGGAAATCCTTCAGTCCGATTTCTTGGAAGGTGGTCACTACAGATGCCAGCCTTATAGGCTGGGGAGCAGTACTGGAGCAATAGTCTCTCCAGGGCAGATGGTCGGATGCAGAAAAGGCCCTGCCCATCAATCTCTTAGAGATACGAGCAGCCCGGTATGCCCTAGTAGCATGGACATCCAAACTCCAAGGGTCCCCTGTCAGAATGCAATCAGACAATGCCACAGCAGTGGCATATATCAATCATCAGGGGGGCACCAGGAGTCGTGCAGCCCAGAGGGAAGTAAATTACATCCTGAAATGGGCAGAAAAATATGTCCCAGCCATATCTGCGGTATTCATTCCAGGAGTGGAGAATTGGAAGGCGGACTTTCTAAGTCGCCAGCAATTAGGCCCAGAGGAAGGGTCCCTTCACCCCGAGGTTTTCTGGACAATATGTCAGCGGTGGGGAACATCGGATGTAGATCTTCTAGCATCCAGATTCAACGCAAAGGGGGACAGGTATGTCTCTCGGACAAGGGATCCCCTAGCTTGCGGCTCGGATGCCCTAGTGTTCCCTTGGGATCAGTTCAAGCTGATATATGCATTCACACCGCCACAATGGTTACCTCGATTACTCCGCAGAATCAGGGTAGAAAAGAAACCGGTGATTCCGGTGGCTCCAGCGTGGCCCCGAAGAGCGTGGTACGCGGAGATTGTAAAATTTCAGTGGGGAGTCCTTGGACTCTCCCACGTCGTCCGGCTTTCGCAAGGACCGATATACCACCCTTCCTTACCAGCCCTAGGTTTGACGGCCTGGCTATTGAAGCCCACTTTCTAAAAAAGAGAGGGCTCTCTAATGCTGTGGTATCTACCATGATCAATGCCAGGAAGCCGGTATCCAGGCAGATCTACTATAGAATCTGGAAGGCGTACATCGCGTGGTGTGAGGCCAAGAAATGGCATCCACATAAGTACGTAATAGGTAGGATTCTGGACTTCCTACAGTGGGCTGTAGATAGGAAGCTTGCCTTGAGTACTATCAAGGGTCAGATTTCGGCCTTGTCAATATTTTTTCAAAGGCCCTTGGATTCGCATTCACTAGTCAAAGCCTTTATACAAGGAGTGATGCGTATTAGTCCTCCGGTTAATATTCCCATATGTCCATGGGATCTAAACTTGGTTCTGTCAGTTCTACAGAAACAACCATTTGAACCATTACAGCATATTTCCTTGGTGCTTCTCACCAGGAAATTGATTTTTCTAGTAGCCATTTGTTCGGCTAAAAGAGTGTCGGAATTAGCAGCTATGTCCTGTAAGGAGCCATATCTGGTTATCCATAAGGACAGAGTAGTGTTATGTCCTCATCCAGCCTTTCTTCCTAAGGTGGTATTGAGGTTTCATTTGAACCAAGATATGGTTCTTCCTTCTTTTTTCCCCAAACCTACTTCGGTAGAGGAAAAGTTATTGCATTCTTTGGATGTAGTAAGAGCAGTTAAAGCTTATCTAAAAGCCACTGCTCAGATTCGCAGAACGGATACTTTGTTTATTCTGCCGGAAGGCCCCAGAAAGGGTCAGGCAGCGTCAAAATCTACTTTAGCCAAGTGGATTCGACAGATCATAATACAAGCCTATGGCTTGAGAAGGAGACCGCCTCCGTTCAAAGTTAGAGCGCACTCCACGAGAGCAGTTGGAACTTCATGGGCAGTGCATCACCAGGCCTCCCTGGCTCAAATCTGTAAGGCCGCAACGTGGTCTTCAGTTCACACGTTTACTAGGTTCTACCAGGTGGACGTTAGAAGTCAGGAGGATGTCGCCTTTGGGCGCAGTGTGTTGCAGGCCGCAAAAGATCCTCATGTCTGATAGCGCTCAGCTTATATATGGTGTATCCCCCCCCTCACTGGGCATTGCTTTAGGACATCCCATTAGTAATGACTATGTCGCTCTGTGTCCCGTGATGTACGAGAAAGAAAATAGGATTTTTATAACAGCTTACCTGTAAAATCCTTTTCTTAGGAGTACATCACGGGACACAGAGCTCCCGCCCCTCTTTGGGGACACTTATTGCTTTTCTACAAAACTGAGGTGCTCCCGGATGGGAGGGGCTTATATAGGGGAGGGTACTTCCGGTTTTGGAAGTTGCCAGTGCCAGCACCTGACGGTATCTATATAACCCATTAGTAATGACTATGTCGCTCTGTGTCCCGTGATGTACTCCTAAGAAAAGGATTTTACAGGTAAGCTGTTATAAAAATCCTATTATTTTTAACTTACTATTACAGACCAAGCTGTCCAGCAAATTTAACAGATATGCCACGTACACACGATTGGACATTCCAACAACAAAACCGTGGATTTTTTTCAACGGATGTGCGCTCAAACTTGTTTTGAATACAGGTCACACAAATGTTGTCGGAAATTCCAATCGCCAAGAACGCGGTGACGTACAACACTACAATGAGCCGAGAAAAATTAAGTTCAATGATTCCAAGCATGCGTCGAATTGATTCCGAGCATGCGTAGGATTTTTGTGCGTCGGAATTGGATACACGCGATCAGAATTTCCAACCACAACTTTTGTTGCTGGAAAAATTGATAACCAGCTCTTAATCATTTGTTGTCGGAAATTCTGACAGCAAATGTCCGAAGGAACCTACACATGGTTTGGAATTTCTGACAACAAGCTCCCATCGAACATTTGTTGTCGAAAATTCTGATTGTGTGTACGTGGCATTAGAGTGTAGAGACAAACCATTTACCACTAACAGGGATGGTCAGTTTTTATGTACTTATTTATTTATTTATGTAAAACCTTTATCCCAAAACGAAAAAAGAACTGTTTGCTGTAACTGCTTATAAAGTATTATCTGGAGTTCAGCTTTAATTTGTTAGTCAAGTCTAACACCCTCTCCATAGACTGACAATGCTGCTGTCTAAAGGTCATTTCTTTACTACTTCATCCAGAATGCAGACAGGAAGTGTGTTACTGGCTGGATCACCAGGTGAAATAAAGTGAAAAAAAAAGCATTAAAACAGAAAACTAATTCAACCAACACATCTAAGGATTGGAAAGCTGCAATACATGACATTTTCTTTTTGGGTTTAATACTGACGCTGTAGACAAAAAGTTTCTTTTTTTATACAAGTACATTCATGCTGACTATTTTAATATTTGATGGCTCTTTAATTTTGTACCTGAGAGTCTTATAGTTTTCTAATTTTTAAAGAAAATAATAAGTTGCCACTTGGAAATTCATGCATCTTAAAGGAACGATTAGATAATTGAAGTGAACAAAGTTCATTCTTAGTTACTAATCTAAATGCACATTCAGTTTGCAAAGGCAATATTCTCTTAGCTAAAAGCAGTATCTATTCCTTTAATAAAGTAACTCCTAAGGTTCCTTTTCCATTAGTGTGACTTAGGATCCGACTTGTGAGACCCCAAGTCAAAGGTAGAAAAGTTCAATTTTAGTTGGGTATAGGGGAAATTGCCCACATCCCTAACATGAAACACAAAACAAAAAGAGACCCTCCAGTGGGACTTTATAGGGCAATAACTCCAATTAGGCATAAACCAATTGAATAAGTAAAAAATGATTTTAATATTACAAAATATAAAATAGGACACAGAATTTGTCAAGCAAAATACAAATAGACAAAATACATGAATGATGTGTAGCATAATACTCATGAAATCACAACCACTATTTAGAATCACTCTTGTATTGATGAACAGAGTGATACCCAACGCATTCCAAGTCAAAGGACATGTAAAAAGCCATGAATCTCTATGAGAGCCATTCCAAATGACACTAGTGAAGTCGCTTCAACTTCAGAAAAGGTTCCTGTACTACTTTGATCCAACGTTGACACAGCTTCAATGCCAGAGAGTGTAAAAGTCTTATCAAAGTCAGACTCCAAAGTTGTGCTGAAAATGGCGCAACTTTATAGTCGGCTAGTGTGAAAGGAGCCTACGTGTGTTTTTAAGGGTTCCAAGAAATAATAAAGCTGAAGCTGCCAGGTATGGCAATTTCTTTTTTCTTGTACAAGTTTTTTATTAGATTTTGAAATACAATAGAAATTCACTGACAGATCAATGACAGTTGTAAGAAAATGGAGGTTACAAATTCCGTATACAGTGTTGCCAGAGTACAAAGAAATTTAGCATGCGTCTATCATTGAATATGTTTCATAATAAAACATACAATCCTGAGCATTTGCCTCAAGTGAGGAGAACGTGGTGCAACAACAATTAAAAAAATAAATAAAATGTAGCCAGTATAAACAACGGTGGAGAAGTGAAGAGTTTTCACATGGCTGTATAGATGCCTAGTGAGGTATAGTTGGGAGCGAATGTGCAAACCAACCCCAAGGCCAAGTTTCGGCTATGTGGCTTGGCACAGTTTTGGGGATGGATGATGAACCAGTCTATCCTAGGTGGTTCCGTAGCTAGTAGGTCACTACTCTCGATTTTATGACCATCTGGTTCCAAATAGCTAAGTGCAGATGACCCACGTAGCCACAGGGAAGGTGGGGAGGGAGAGAATGGGGTGCTGTAGGTGGGTAGGGGGGGAATTAAAGGGCAGGTGTGAGAGGCTAGGGGGAATGGAAGAGTGAGAGGGGATCTCTCCAGAGGGGATTGGGGGTTCAGAGAGTCAGCTGCAAATGAGGAGCCATGGCGTAACAAGGGTCGAGTAAAGCTTTAATAGCGAGTTGTAGAAGTCTAGAGGGAGGCCATGGTCGATCCAGTGGTTCCAGAGTGCTTCAGTTTTGGCATGAATCATTGCCTGCGTAACTATTTGTTTAACTGACAGTATGTGTAAAGAGGGCGATTTCCATTCTTTCGCTATGGTTTGTTTTGCTGCCGTGGTGATGAAGAGCAGGAGTTTAAATTGGCAGTGAGTTAATGATTGTGGTTTGCTGTTTAGGAGCTGTGGAAGGGATCTGGAACACTCCCGACCAGAAGATACAGGCTTTTGGGCATTCCCACCAGATGCAAGCATGCATGCCTGAGGAGGTACATCCTCAGAAGAAGTTGGGTGGGTAGTGGGGCAGAAATCAAGATATCCTGGCAGGGACCAGATACCATCTAGTAAGTACCTTATAGTTAGTTTAAAGGGCCACTATGTTTGGTGAGGCCGATTTGGTAGCTTGCCAGATTTGAGCCCAGTCTATTGCATCTGTTTGTAGGTCAAGATCTCTTTCCCATTTGGTAGTGTAGGATGGGGGGGTGAGGTGGTGTGTGAAAGCAGTTGTGCGTATAAGTCCCTGTTTATGTCAGATTTACAAGCATGTTCAAAGGTGGAGAAGCTCGGGGGTTGTCGAGTCTGGGGGTGCGACTTGGGCCAGGAAATGTTTAATTTGTAGATACCTGAAGGTTTCTGTAGCTGGGAGGTTGTGCTTTACACAAAGTGTGGGGAAGGGTGTCATGGTAGCTGATTCAAAGAAGTGGTGCATGCGGAACAGTCCTGAATTGGACCAAGGTGAAATGGGGGCTGGGGAAGTCCAGGCTGGGTAAAAGGAGGGATTGCAGAGGAAAGAGAGAAGAGGGTTGTGGTGAGATTGGAGGCCAAAACGTGTCTTAAGTCTACCATTTGGTAAGACTGTGTTTGGTTATCGAATTACGGATAGAGTGATGTGGGCTGGCATGAGACATAGTAGGTTTGGTGTGGAGAGCGGGTCACAATCGACCAATTCTAGTGCCACCCATAGTGAGGTTTCCTTTGTGGCATGGTACTTGGGTAGCTGTGCCAGCTGGGCAGCATAATAATATTTTGCAAAGTTGGGCACACTTAGTCCGCCCCAGATGCAGGGGGTTTATAAAGTGGTCATAGGCAAACGGGGTTTGAGCGTTCCCCAAATAAATTGGGAGGCTCTACGCTGTAGGATGCGTAGGTAATACAAGGGAACCAGTATTGGGAGAACTCTGAGGTATGGCAATTTTTACAAAGTTACTATTAGGGCCTGGATTAGAACCTGTGACCTCTGCTGTGTCTGGCGATGACTCTTTCTCTTTGAGCTACCAGAGATGCTGGACCTTGAACTGTTTGCTCCTCCCATGAACTTCCTGATTTAAGCCATGTCTCTGCACTTCCTGTTTGCCAGATTATTGTGCTCACTTCAGCCAATATCTCGCTCTCGTCTTTCCTGCTGCAGGCCATATTTTGCTACTGCTCGTTATCAACCCTTGGCTTGTTCCTTGACTACCCTTCTGCCTGATGCCAACCTTCAACTACTCGTTACCGATTTTTGACTTGTTTTACTGACTTTGCTTCTGTTTGATCCTTAGCTGCTTATCCACTTCTGGACCCCGGCTCGCTCACCTCCTGGTGGGGCGATCCTGAGGACTGTGACCTGGTACTAACATGCAGCAAAATTCATCTCCAGCATCAGGAGCTCTGGTGAACACTGGTTAGTACTTAGACTCCACACCTCAGGTGAGCCCGCATCATCCAGGATGACTGCCCGTGTATATATCCTGCTGGTCAGTGGTAGTCTACCTACAGCTATAGCAACTGATCTTTGACCCTGACCCCTGATCGTCACAGTTAATTTGGTACAGTCTGTGCCATACCTGTGGGACCTGTGTGTTAAGTGAAAATTACTGCAGTAGGCACTGCTAGGCAGAGCTTGCTTGCTCAGCATGGGCACCAATCAGGAAATGCTTTACTTTTTCTTAATGAATGCAACGTGTTTTCTGATTGGATGAGGTGAAGATTGTGATATCACCACTCTACCCCTCCACCTTGTGCAATCAGAGAAGGCTTTGCGCTTATTGAGAAAATGAAAAGTGTACTCTGAATGGCACCCCTGCTGAGTGAGCGACCTCCTGTGTTCATATTAAACTGGGCAGCCACCCACAAAAGTTAGTGTAGATCACAATAGCAGCGGTGCCTACTACCGTGTTTTACAGCTTCCACAGGTATCCCACAGATATGGCACATATAAACTTACTTTGGTCCAAGCTGGGCCAGTATAACTGTGTAAAAATTGTCATTCCTAAACCTCAACTTTAAAAGCCATTCTATGTAGTAATGGCCATTCTATGTAGTAACAAAGGGGTCCCACCCCCTAAAGCCCCATTATTCAAATTGTTACCAAAAATACATCTGTTCAGTAGGTGATGCATAGATGGATCAAAATTCAGCCGGTTCAGAAGGGACTGGCATGGATTTTGATCTATCTATGGCAGTTCTTTCGAATGGGACTGTTGGAACACTTTTATTTATCAGCAGGCTGCAGCCACTGATCAGAGTATTCTAATAGCAGAGGAGTCCTGCTGTCAGAATACAATGTCACAGTAGGAAGAATTCCTCCGTCCACCTCTCAAGTGCGGATGGGGGAACCTGTTTTTTTTTTTTCTATCCACCCTCTGGCTGACCAAAATAAAACAAGACATCTATGGCCAACATAAGACTCCGTAACAATACAATTTAAAATCTCAGGTCCCAGGCTTTCAAAGATCTGCAGTTACATCAGAGATCTGTTAAAGTGGAATTGTTCCCTGTTGTTTCAAGTAGACACCATTCCTATCGTTGTGTTTACATGTGAATTACACACATATTTCTTTTTGGTTCCTTAACCACAGTACCTTCTCATGCTTTTTAAACAAACATAAACTAATATTATTCAACATTTCAGCATCACATTTCTGATCTTCTGTGTAAATCTTGTTTCAGCACAATAATTTGCAAACAACAAAGTAATTGGCTTGCCTAAGTAAATGTAATCTTCCTAATAGCAAACATTACTTTGTCTTTGGCTTCTGTGAAAAGCTGATTTTGTGTCAATCAACCATTCTTCTTTTTCTTGACCCATTCACTTCCTGTCATAGACAGCTGCCAAAGAACTATAGGTCAAAAATGAGATAATGAGTTTGGCTAGTCTTGTCTTCAGAGGTTCCTCTATTTAAACAACACCACGCAATCTGGAAGACAGCAAGGATTGGAAGATAAGATAGCATGATGTGGCACTGTGAAGGTATAACATATTGTTATGTATCTACCCAAATAGGTAACCAATAAAATATTTTCCTAAAATAACATGAACAAAAATCACAACAATAAATGCCATGATACAAATTGCAACAATAAGCATCTATTTGTAATAAAAACTTGTACTGCACGTTGTACGATCGTTTTTCCAGTTTTACAACAACATTTTCATCTATCTACATTTACCCCATGAGGATCAGTTCTGTGATATACAGTCCTGGATTATTTTTTTTACCTATAAGCAGAGCTTAGAATGTGGGAGATAGGACATGGTTGCTAAGGAAAGTCCTGTCACTGTGGCAACAGTATCCAAAGAAGTCTAGCAGTATTAATGTAAAAAAAAAAAGAAAAAAGAAAACAGAAGACAGAGGATGAGATCAGGATGTTGAGAAGAAATTGAAAACATGTATACCAAATGAGGAAATTAGGCCAAATACAGGTCCCTGACAAAGGTGGGCTACATCCCACTGAAAAGTTACTCACAATAATAATTTATTAAAGCGGAAGTAAACTCATTGATTTATCGGTTTCAGAAAACAGTTACGGTACATTTCAGGAATTCCGGGATACCTAACTGTCACATTTGCTTGTGCTGTCAACCAAACTGTCAAATCATCCAATGGCTGGTGTAATAACTGATCACATGTGCAGCATCATGGCAGTTGAAGGTTAAACAGAAGCCAAGATGACAGCTTCCTTGTCTGAAAACGATAGGAGGGTTTACTTCCACTTTAAGTCTGTTTGGTATCTATTTATCTTTCTTTATCTCTCCTTCTGTTATATATATCTATACACTGTATATATATATATATATATATATATATATATATATATATATATATATATATATATACTGTATGTTTATACAGTATATATATATATATATATATATATATATATATATATATATACTGTATAAACATACACTTACATTATATATTTTTCAATATAAAGATTTTCATATTTTGTCATTTACATATGTTTCTTCAAAGAAATTGACATTGTTCCAAGAAACGACTTGGAGTGGAATCAGCATACCTAAATTATTACATATTTACATAGATGGTAAAGTTTAATGAAGACATCAGTCTGTCCAGTTCAGTGTCTGTGTGTGTGTGTATATGTGTGTGTGTTTATGTCACTACCATTTTCCATAGCCCTGTACATTAAGATCACTAAGAAAAACTGCAAAAAAATTTTTTTAACCCTTTCATGACTAAGCCTATTTCTGACATTTGTTGCTTGCAAGATAAAATCATTATTTTTTTTTTAATTACTTAAAACCCCAATCATTATATATATATTTCTTTTTCGTACATCACGGGACACAGAGCGACATAGTCATTACTAATGGGTTATATAGATACCTTCAGGTGCTGGCACTGGCAACTTCCAAAACTGGAAGTACCCTCCCCTATATAAGCCCCTCCCATCCGGGAGCACCTCAGTTTTTTGCCAGTGTCTAAGGTGTTGGCCAAGAAGAAACATGTGTTTTTCACTGAGCTTGCGTACAGGTTCTTTTGGGCCTCAGTAAGCTATTCCGGATCCGACCAAAAAAGCTTCATAGCTAAACGGTCGGTACCCGGGCCTTGCAGAGAAGAGCAAGGTTTTGCCTGTAATGCTTCTCTTAGGAGAGCTGGACCCTGGGATCCAGAGCTCTGGTCATACCCACGACCAAGATGTTTTCTGTGCAGGGTGCTATACAGGTCCAGGGGAGTGGAATCCTTGGGAACCCGGTCCCTGAAGGTTTGATTACAATGCCTGCCGTGATAGGTGAAGTTTGGGCTTTTGTGGACCAAACAAAGTCCTGCGGCGGGGAACAGGTAAGTGGGGGCCCCCAGGAACTTGGTTCTATTGGGGGACCCCCAAGCCTAATTTGTCTTTCTGTCTGTTACCTAATGGTATTCCCGCAAGATTCTGTGCATGCCTGTAACTACTAAAAAAATGTAATAATTTTTAATGGTGGTCAAGAAAAAAAAAAAAAATACAAATTTTTTATATATATATTTAATATATTAGACTGCGGTACCTGTGTTTGTCCACTAGAGGCCGCTGTGGAATGTTTTCTTGTCATGTGGACTAGTTTCTTCTCAGCAGAGCAAAGTCCAGGCAGTTGGTGAGTTCTCTTATAGGAAACTGCTCCTCTGCCATGTTGCAGTGCTCGTCCATCCCCCGGCCTGCGGCAAAGAGGGGCCCTGGCTCCTGTCCCTTTGTTTCCATTTTGAAATTAGCGCCGAAGGCGCACGTGGCCGTGCGCGTGCGCGTGCACGCGCCTCTATATATAGAGGTGAGCCGGAAAAGGGGGCGGAGCCTGGGGGATGACGCTCTGTGCGCGCCGCAGCGCTTCTGCGCATGTGCGGGCGTCCCAGCAGGTTTAAAAACCACAATATTGTAGTAAGCTGGCTATGAAGTACAGAGACAGAGCTGGCAACATTTAAAGGCATACAGCAAGCGGTTGATACAGGCATCCCCTAGAAAGGCACATTAGTAGACACCAACTGTTTCTTATAGCAGCATTTATGCTAGACTATTATCAGTAACTGGTGTATTTCGGCTGGAATACCTCAGCTTTGTGGCTTAGGAATATGCCGTCTAAAAACTCCGGGACTAGAAATTCCAGGAGGAATAGGGGGTCTCCATCGGGCTCTGAGGATCTTGGGCATGCTTTGGCTGCACCAGTCTCCCCTGAAGAATCAGAGGTTAGTGACCGTAGGGCACCCCCAGGAGTACCTGGTACTGTGGCTGTCCTCAGTTCACCTGCTCCTGTGTATGTAACAGAGGAGGTTTTTTCCTCAGCTCTGGGAGGGCTGGAAGAGAGATTGTCAGCATTGATCGCTGCTTCCCTGTCACAGGAGAAAAGCGCTCGATCTCCGTCTCCTCCCTCAGAGTGCCTGTTAACAGAGCAACAGTCCCATACAGAGGTCGACCTACCTGAGGGGGATCAGGATGAGGTCGATTCGGTTGCAGAGGAATCAACAGTGGAAGAGCCGTTCTCAGCATCACATGCTGAAAGGTTATGGGTTCAGTCCCTGACTAATATGGTCCGATCAGCATTTAAAATGCCACTTGCGGAGCCATCATCCACTTCTGTCTCCTCGTTGGGGTCGCTAAAAGCTCCCCAGACTGTCTGTTCCTTTCCGATCCATCCTTTACTGGAGGGGCTAATTTACCAGGATTGGGAGCATCCTGACAAAATATTTACTCCTCCCAAGAGATTTCCGGTGGTCTATCCTATGGAGGATAAGTTCATCAGAAAATGGAGGGTCCCTACAGTGGACGCAGCCATCTCTTGTGTGAATAAATCACTGACATGTCCGGTGGAAAATGTCCAAATGTTCAAGGACCCAATAGATAAAAAATTGGAGTCCTTATTGAAATCTGCTTTTTCTACAGCAGGATTGGTGACACAACCAGCAGTGGCAGCTATTGGGGTCTGCCAAGCAGTGAAGGATCAGTTGAAACAGGTCTTAAGGGACTTGCCAGATCAGCAGGCTCTTGCCCTAGCTGATCTACCTAGAGCCTTATGCTTTGCGGTGGACGCTATAAAGGATTCAATCCATCAGGCCTCCCGCCTTACGCTGTCTGTAGTACATATGCGCAGGCTTCTATGGCTCAAAAACTGGTCTGCTGAAGCTCCCTGTAAAAAATTGCTGGTCAGCTTCCCATTTCATGGGGAGCGCTTATTCGGGGAAGACCTGGACAAGTATATCCAGAGAATTTCCAGCGGTAAAAGTACACTTTTGCCGGTTAAAAATAGAGTTAGAGGTCCCTCTTTTAAGAGGCCGGCTTCTCCAGTCCCTAGGACATCGGCTGTGAAACAGTTCCGACGGCCTCCTCGATCAAATCCCGGAGGTAGAAATCAGGGACAGTTGCATGGTAACAAGAAGCCCTGGAGCAGGAGAGGTACAAAACCTCCCCCAAAGTCAAATGCATGAAGGGTTGCCCCCACCCAATCGGGTGGGGGGAAGACTTCAGTTGTTCACAGAGACCTGGCGGGACACGATCCGAGACAGATGGGTGCTCTCCGCAGTAAATCTGGGATACAAATTGGAGTTAAAAAACTCCCCTTCTTCCCGCTTTATAAGGTCAAACGTGCCAAGGGATCCCCAGAAGAGAGGATCCCTCCTGTTGGCACTAGAACAATTATTGCTTCAAGCAGTAATTATAGAGGTTCCCCTGGAAGAGTGGGGGTTCGGGTTTTACTCAAACCTCTTTACAGTTCCGAAGCCAAACGGGGACGTGAGGCCCATACTAAATCTAAAAGGGCTAAACAAATTCCTGCATATCAGGACTTTCCGGATGGAGTCGATCCGATCGGTAGCCACTGCCCTACAAGGGGAGGAATGGTTAGCCTCGATCGACATCAAGGATGCTTATTTGCACATTCCCATCTTTCCAGCCCACCAAAAATTTCTACGCTTTGCGGTAGAAGGCCGCCATTTTCAGTTCAGAGCCTTACCCTTCGGTCTGGCCACAGCACCAAGAGTGTTCACAAAAATTTTGGCCCCGTTATTGGCCAATCTAAGAACACGAGGTGTAACGATAATGGCATATCTAGACGACTTGTTGCTGATAGACCACTCAGTGGAAAAACTAGAAGTGGTTGTTCACGAGACAATCAAGTATCTGGAATATCACGGTTGGATTATCAACCGAGACAAGTCAGCCCTAAAACCAGTCAAAAGTCTGGAATACTTGGGGCTAAGGCTGGATTCAGACCAGAGAAAAATTTTCTTGCCTCAAGAAAAGGGGTCGTCTTTGAGAGATTTGATCCACTTAGTGGGTACAAAAAGACAGCCATCCATACGCCTGTGCATGAGGCTGCTGGGAAAAATGGTGGCATCATTCGAAGCGGTACCCTACGGTCAATTCCATTCAAGGAAGTTGCAAAGGGCCATACTGTCAGCCTGGAACAAAAAAGTTCAGGCTCTGGACTTACCAATGTCCTTGTCCCCTTCCGTTCGCAGGAGCCTCCGCTGGTGGTTGGTTCCCCAGAATCTGGAAAGAGGGAAATCCTTCAGTCCGATTTCCTGGAAGGTGGTCACTACAGATGCCAGCCTTGTAGGCTGGGGAGCAGTACTGGAGCAATGGTCTCTCCAGGGCAAGTGGTCAGAAGCAGAAAAGGCCCTGCCCATCAATCTCTTAGAGATACGAGCAGCCCGGTATGCCCTAGTAGCATGGACATCCAAACTCCAAGGGTCCCCTGTCAGAGTTCAATCAGACAATGCCACAGCAGTGGCATATATCAATCGTCAGGGGGGCACCAGGAGTCGTGCAGCCCAAAGGGAAGTAAATTACATCCTGAGATGGGCAGAAAGATATGTCCCAGCCATATCTGCGGTATTCATTCCAGGAGTGGAGAATTGGAAGGCGGACTTTCTAAGTCGCCAACAATTATGCCCAGGGGAATGGTCCCTTCATCCCGAGGTTTTCCGGACAATATGTCAGCGGTGGGGAACACCGGATGTAGATCTGCTAGCATCCAGATTCAACACAAAAGTGGACAGGTTTGTCTCTTGGACAAGGGATCCCCTAGCTTGCGGCTCGGATGCCCTAGTGTTCCCTTGGGATCAGTTCAAGCTGATATATGCATTCCCACCGCCACAATTGTTACCTCGATTACTCCGCAGAATCAGGGTAGGAAAGAAACCAGTGATTCTGGTGGCTCCAGCGTGGCCCCGAAGAGCATGGTACGCGGAGATTGTAAAAATGTCTGTGGGGAGTCCTTGGACCCTCCCACATCGTCCGGACCTGCTTTCGCAGGGACCGATATACCACCCTTCCTTACCAGCCCTAGGTTTGACGGCCTGGCTATTGAAGCCCACATTCTAAAGAAGAGAGGGCTCTCTAATACTGTGGTGTCTACCATGATCAATGCCAGGAAGCCGGTATCCAGGCAGATCTACTATAGAATCTGGAAGGCGTACATCGCCTGGTGTGAGGCCAGAAAATGGCATCCACGTAAATACGTAATAGGTAGGATTCTGGACTTCCTACAATGGGCTGTAGATAGGAAGCTTGCCTTGAGTACTATCAAGGGTCAGATTTCGGCCTTGTCAATATTTTTTCAAAGGCCCTTGGCTTCGCATTCACTAGTCAAAGCCTTTATACAAGGAGTGATGCGTATTAGTCCTCCGGTTAATATTCCCATATGTCCATGGGATCTAAACTTGGTTCTGTCAGTTCTACAGAAACAACCATTTGAACCATTACAGCATGTTTCCTTGGTGCTTCTCACCAGGAAATTGATTTTTCTAGTAGCCATTTGTTTGGCTAAAAGAGTGTCGGAATTAGCAGCTATGTCCTGTAAGGAGCCATATCTGGTTATCCATAAGGACAGAGTAGTGTTACGTCCTCATCCAGCCTTTCTTCCTAAGGTGGTATCGAGGTTTCATTTGAACCAAGATGTGGTTCTTCCTTCGTTTTTTCCCAAGCCTACTTCGGTAGAGGAAAAGTTATTGCATTCTTTGGATGTAGTAAGAGCAGTTAAAGCTTATCTAAAAGCCACTGCTCAGATTCGCAGAACGGATACTTTGTTTATTCTGCCGGAAGGCCCCAGAAGGGGTCAGGCAGCGTCAAAATCTACTTTAGCCAAGTGGATTCGACAGGTCATAATACAAGCCTATGGCTTGAGAAGTAGACCGCCTCCGTTCAAAGTTAGGGCGCACTCCACAAGAGCAGTTGGAACTTCATGGGCAGTGCATCACCAGGCCTCCCTGGCTCAAATCTGTAAGGCCGCAACATGGTCTTCAGTACACACGTTTACTAGGTTCTACCAGGTGGACGTTAGAAGTCAGGAGGATGTCGCCTTTGGGCGCAGTGTGTTGCAGGCCGCAAAAGATCCTCATGTCTGATAGCGCTCAGCTTATATATGGTGTATCCCCCCCCCTCATTTGGCATTGCTTTAGGACATCCCATTAGTAATGACTATGTCGCTCTGTGTCCCGTGATGTACGAAAAAGAAAATAGGATTTTTATAACAGCTTACCTGTAAAATCCTTTTCTTGGAGTACATCACGGGACACAGAGCTCCCACCCCTCTTTGGGGACACTTATTGCTTTGCTACAAAACTGAGGTGCTCCCGGATGGGAGGGGCTTATATAGGGGAGGGTACTTCCGGTTTTGGAAGTTGCCAGTGCCAGCACCTGAAGGTATCTATATAACCCATTAGTAATGACTATGTCGCTCTGTGTCCCGTGATGTACTCCAAGAAAAGGATTTTACAGGTAAGCTGTTATAAAAATCCTATTTTTTAAACACTGGTGATCTTGCGAGCTACCTAACACAAATTGTCAGTTGTAATATAATCAGCTGCTAGCACTGATCACATCCCATAAGGCTGTGCATTCAGTATAAAAGTAACAGAAAAAAGAGCTGCGCTAAAAAATATGCCTTTGTGTTTTTTACACATATATACACACGATAGACTATGTCCCGCTGAGGAAGATATGAGTTAATCCCGGTATCGTCACGCGTAGGGGAGGGGACAGGACGTGCAGGAGGCAGTGGAGCATTCTCAGCTAAAGGAATGAACACATTACTTCAGCAGTATCCCTGAGCTTGTAAAGAATGGTGCACTGTAGCACCCACGAAGTGTGAGTACCCCACAGTAGGGGCTACGTTTTATTTACACAATAATTTTTTTTAAACGATATCACACTATCGAACTTTTTTCATCATACACATGTGGAAAACGTTACCAGCAACTAGCCCAGGATTCCAACATAATCACTGAACCTAAAGGTGGTTCATATGCGTGTTCTGACAAGGCTTAATTGCAGGGTCACACGCTCTAAGGTGAGCACATATACGGAAGGGGGAGCACCAGAGTGGGCACAAGGACACGTTTTGCTATCACCAGTTGCTTTGGAGTTTTTTGAACTGTGAATGGACTGTATATATTATGTATGTCAGTTTGTGAATCAAGCAAAATAGCAGTTTGCACATAGCACTTTTTTCTAGTGCATGGGAACACGTTTGTGAATATTTTGAGCACAATTGTATGTATTTTATGACAGATGTTGTTATTTGAGCATTAATGCATATAATTTTTATTTGTCGCACAGAATCACATTAGCATTAAGTTGTGGCACTAATTAGCATTTTGTGCATGTGATCTTCTATAGGCAATTAATAGAGTGTGGATATATGGATAAGTAGAGAATAATAATAATACTATAATTGAGCACAGAAACACTAATGGAACTAGGAGATGGACTTTAGACGGCACATAGGTAGATATTGTAAAAAATCTAGGGGTTTTTATTTGTAGAAAAATATATCTTGATAAAAGTACATTAATACATTTTAGAAAAAATTACATTTATAATAAACATTGGTATAGGATCCAGAATATAGTTCTAATCACACTTCCCAGGAGTTACAATAGCATGTAATACTCAGATAAAACAATGCATATCCAACAAACACAAAAACCGGGTAGAACGATGTACACAGGGAGTGGATGGCCTTATTCATAGATCCAATCAATTCAAAGATGTAAATCTTGCTTTGCTCTACAAGTTTCGCGTTTGGAGACGCTTTATCAGGAGCATAGTAGTAAAAAGGCCGTGTTGAATAATAGCACAAACCTGGATATTTATGAACTGGCAGTCCGTGTGTAACAGATAGCCAGAGGAGTATAATGACAGACGCAATAGACCACAGCAGAGTAATTACATAGGTAGAAAACAATCACGCACAGTCTGCTGGTAGGCAGAACAAGAGCGTTCCTCCAGGTATGTTTGGCCAGAGACACCAGGCAGTTTGTACCAATGAAAGCCTGTTGCTAGGGCCAAACAGCGGTAATCTGTCAACAATGGCCCCAGAGGGTAAAGTAACCCGGCTTAGAGCTTCAAGCAGGACGTAAACTGGCGGACCTGAATGGAACCTCTCCTGTGGACAACGGTTGTCCACACTGACATGCATAATATATACAGTCCATTCACAGTTCAAAAAACTCCAAAGCAACTGGTGATAGCAAAAGGTGTCCTTGTGTCCAGCAACAGGCTTTCATTGGTACAAACCGCCTGGCGTCTCTGGCCAAATAGTCCATCTCCTAGTTCCATTAGTGTTTCTCCATGATTATCGGGACGTTGGCACATTTATACTAGTGCATCCACAGTGTCACCCTGTGGGGATGCACATTTAAGCAATCTCCTTTCAAATAATTGAGCACAGAGTTACACTAATTTGAGTTAGTGGTGTCATTATAGTATTTCTCATGTGGTTTTCTACAGACATAGTTTATTTTGGCATATTTTTTAGCGCAGCACTTTTTTCTGTTACTATTAAATATATTTTTTTAACAGAGAATCTAGGGAATAAAATGGCGATCGTTGCAATATTTTATGTCACACTGTATTTGCGCAGCGTTTTTTTTTAAATGCAATTTTTTAGGAAAAAAGACACTTTCATGAATGAAAAAAAACTAAACAGTAAAGTTAGCCCAATTTTTTTGTATAATGGTAAAGATGATGTTACGCCAAGTAAATGGATACCCAACATGTCATGCTTTAAAATTGCGCACACTCATGGAATGGCGACAAACTACGGTACCTAAAAGTCTCCATATCTGGCGCTTTAAAAACAATCACGGTTACCAAGTTAGAGTTACAGAGAAGGTCTAGTGCTATAATTATTGCTCTTGCTCTGACGATCGCGGCAATACCTCATATGTGTGATTTAAACACTGTTTGCATGTGCGAGCGGGACTTACGTTTGCGTTCTCTTTGCTGCGCGCGCTCGCAGAGAATTTTTTTTTCCCTAATTTATTTTATTTATTTTTGTTAGATTTTTTGTTGCTTTAAAAAAAAAATGTGATCACTTTTACTGCTGTCACAAGGAATGTAAACATCCCTTGTGACAGTAATAGGTGGTGACAGGTACTCTTTATGGAGAGATTGGGGTCTAAAAGACCCCAAATCCCTCCTATGCACTTCAAAGTATTCAGATCATCAAAAAAGGCGATTCTGAATACGGTCACTTTTTTAAAAACCGGCACCATTGGCAGCCGAGTAAACCGGAAGTGACATTGTGATGTCACTTCCGTATTTACAGAGAGAAGACTGGAACAAAGCTGTTTCCGGCTTTGTGCCAGTCTCTCTCTAGCCAGCAGAAGTGCTGGATCGGGAGGCCCGGTAAGAGCGGCGGAAGGCAGTGGGAGGGGGGACATCCCCTTCTGCTCCTCCAGTATAACAGCCAAGCAGCTTTTAGAGCCGACCACCCACTCTAAAAAACGGTACCAGGATGATGTCTGCAGCTGCAGGCATCATCCCGGTATAACCCCTGAAAGCCGAGGCCTCATATATGTGTTAGCTTGGCGGGAAGGAGTTAATTTATCTATATTCCCCACTGACACCATTAACTGTGGAAGGGACTTCCACATCCTCACTGCTCTAACAGTAAAGACTAGGGATGAGCTTTATATTCGGGAAACCTGCATTGCGTCAGAGGGGGTGGGTTCACCCGTACACGTCACCCCGGCGATTCCCCTTGCTTCTCTGGCCCCGCCCTCAGCTATATAACAGCTGTCAGACTGGCGGCGCGTCATTTGTGGGGTGCTTCGGTGGAGGCAGGATCGTGTGCCTCGTATCCTCGCTGCAGATCATCGCTGGAGATCATCGCTAGATACAGAGAATGGATTACATCGCTGGAGATCGAGAGTGGATTACATCGCTGGAATCTTTTTTTAATTTTTAAATTTTTATTAAAGGACTTGTCCCAAGCCGCCTCCTGTCGTTTTTAACATTTTGACACTTTTTTTGTAAAATGGTAGGGGTACAATGTACCCCTTACCAATTCACATAGGGGGGGCCGGGATCTATGTGTCCCCTTTGTTAAAGGGGGCTTCCAGATTCCGATAAGCCCCCCGCCTGCAGACCCCCACAACCACCGGGCAAGGGTTGTGGGGATGAGGCCCTTGTCCCCATCAACATGGGGACATCCTCCCCATGTCGAGGGCATGTGGCCTGGTATGGTTTAGGAGGGGGGGGCGCTCTCTCGTCCCCCCTCTTTTCCTGCGGCCTGCCAGCTTGCGTGCTTGGATAAGGGTCTGGTGTGGATTTTTGGGGGGAACTCATTGCCATTTTTTTTATTTGGCGCAGGATCCCCTTAATATCCATACCAGACCAGAAGGGCCTGGTAATGGAATTTGGGGGGACCCCCACGCTTAATTTTTTTTATTTTTCAATGACTTTCAATGACTTTTATCTGTATTGCCGGGGCCCGACAATTCATTATAGTAGTTTTAAATTACTTTTTTTCCTTTAGAAATGTCATTTTGTGCAGAGACTGTTATAAACACGGGAAACATGCGCTACTTTACAGGCATACTATAGACACTCCCCCAGGAACGAAATTTAAAGGAACATTTCACCTTTATTGTTTCACTTTAAGCATTATTAAAATCACTGCTCCCGAAAAAACAGCCTTTTTTAAAACGTTTTTTAAAACGTTTTTTTGCATTGATACATGTCCCCTGGGGCAGGACCCAGGTCCCCAAACACTTTTTATGACAATAACTTGCATATTAACCTTTAAAATTAGCAATTTAGATTTTTCATGTTCGTGTCCCATAAACTTTAACGGTGTTCACGTGTTCGAACAAATTTTTTGCCTGTTCGCATGTTCTGCTGCGAACCGAACCATTGGGTGTTTGGCTCATCCCTAGTAAAGACCCCCTTACACAGTTTAGGATAGAACTGCTCCTCATCCAACTTCACTACGCATATATCTGTAAGAGTTATGTTACATGTATGAAGTATTATGAAATGATTATCAAGTGTGTTTACCTTCTGCTCATAAGAAGGCATTTTCATAGAAAGGGAATAAAAGATATGTATTGTTTGTGAAATGTGTGGCAAGTTTTAGGTCTAGGTATCGATTTATGTTTTTGCTGCCTGTGCTGGTTGTCAAACTATCAATAGCTCTAGCATGTTGCTAAATTGTGTGAAGTTAGGAAAAATTAAGGTAATTTCTTACATATTGTATAGTTGTAAAAGGGTAAAAAGGATTTAAAATTAGATACTGTATTACATATTATGTGTATGTAAGTATGAAGCAGAAAGTGTGTATGTGCGTGTGTATATACATTACATATATCTATATATCTATATATATATATCTATATATAGATAGATATATATATATATATATATATATATATATATATATATATATATATATATCTATATATAGATATCTATATCTATATATATATATACATACAGTATCTCACAAAAGTGAGTACACCCCTTCACATTTTTGTAAATATGTTATTATATCTTTTTTATGTCAAAAGAAGGTGCACAAACAAGGCACAAAGTGCACTTCTCGGACACCAAGGAAATAAATTAACTGATTCTGAGACTCCACTAATATAATTATAGTAATAATGATAATCACACAGAAATAACAAACCTAATAACAGAATGCAATAATGATAAAATGATAAGGTATATGCAGCAGCTGTTTAAAATATAAATGAAAAAATCATCTAATAAAATTAAAATAAAATGTATCAAACACATAGAACCATAAAAAGTCCAATTGATAAAACAGCGCTAATATAGGATAAATCTAATAAAATTCAAATAAAATGTATCAAACACATAGAACCATAAAAAGTCCAATTGATAAAACAGCGCTAATATTGGATAAATGTCCAACTCCACATAAATGATGAATGATGACGTAGCAAAAAGTCCTAAAGTGGTGAGCGCTTCTAGGATTTGGATAAATAGTGCATCCTACACCAGCTCCCAGTTTTCACCAAAAAGTGAGGCACACTCCCCTGCTGGGGTTCACACTCACCAAAAAGTTGAATAAAATGAGCCTTGAAATAAGATTCCTCTCACTTAGACCTCCGTCATCACCTCAGAACCAGCAGGGGTTAATTTCCATTCATGGTTCATATAAAACACAAAGACACTGACATAGTGTAATCCTGCTTTAATAAATCAACCCTGTGTACAAACACCCCGCTTCCGATATACGTACAATTATATACACTTGTAAAGAACATAAAAGATAAGAGTAGTCCCCGCTGTCGTCCAAACACAGGGGCCGCGCTCGTGTTGCATGCACAGTGCTAAAGGAACACTTCCTGGTTTGGGTCAGCAGACGGTGGAACGCACTCCTCTCTAAGTCACTTCCTGGTTATGCCGTCGTAAGCCACGAACTGACGCGTTTCGTCACTTCCGACTTCCACAGAGGGCGTGGCTACTCAGTGTCATTACAGAGAATATAACATCCCTCCTCTACAGCCATTGGCCAAGACGGCCCAGCCCATCGACCTCTTTTGGTGCACTTTAGGGCGGAAATTAGACAGGCCATCAGCCGTATCGAGTCACTGGGATGTGAACAATAACTGTAAATACTTCACAATATAGTTGAAGAGGAGAGATGTTATATTCTCTGTAATGACGCCGAGTAGCCACACCCTCTGTGGAAGTCGGAAGTGACGAAACGCATCAGAGCGTGGCTACGACTGCGTAACCAAGAAATTACTTTAGAGAGGAGTGCGTTCCACCGTCTGCTGACCCAAACCAGGAAGTGTTCCTTTAGCGCTGTGCATGTAACACGAGCGCGGCCCCTGTGTTTGGAGGACAGCGGTGACTACTCTTATCTTTTATGTGACAACACAGAAGGAATGACACTTTGCTACAATGTAAAATAGTGAGTGTACAGCTTGTATAAATGTGTAGATTTTCACCAGAGCTTCACAGGTTGGCACTGGAGTCCTCTTCCACTCCTTCATGATGACATCACGGAGCTGGTGGATGTTAGAGACCTTGCTCTCCTCCAACTTCCGTTTGAGGTTGCCCCACAGATGTTCAATAGGGTTTAGGTCTGGAGACATGTTTGGCCAGTCCATCACCTTTACCCTCAGCTTCTTTAGCAAGGCAGTGGTCGTCTTGGAGGTGTATTTTGGGTCATTATCAGGCTGGAATACTGCCCTGCAGCCCAGTCTCTGAAGGGAGGGGATCATGCTCTGGTTTCAGTATGTCACAGTACATGTTAGCATTCATGGTTCCCTCAATGAACTGTAGTTCCCCAGTTTACCGGGAGCACTCATGCAGCCCCAGACCATGAAACTCCCACCACACACGCTTGACATCATCTGAACCAAATAAGTTTATCTTGGTCTCATTAGACCATAGGACATGGATCTAGTAATCCATGTCCTTAGTCTGCTTGTCTTCAGCAAACTGTTTAAGGGCTTTCTTGTGCATCATATTTAGAAGAGGCTTCCTTCTGGGACAACAGCCATGCAGACCAATTTGATGCAGTGTGCGGCGTATTGTCTGAGCACTGACAGGTGGACCATCCAACCCTTTAACCTGTGCAGCAATGCTGGAAGCACTCATACGTCAATTTTCCAAAGACAACCTGTGGATATGACGCTGAGCACATGCACTCAACTTCTTTGGTCGACCATGGCGAGGCCTGTTGTGAGTGGAACCTGTCCTGTTAAACCTCTGTATGGTCTATGCCACCGTGCCGCAGCTCAGTTTCAGGGTCTTGGCAATCTTCTTATAGCCTAGGCCTTCTTCATGTAGAGTAACAATTCTTTTTTTTTTCAGATCCTCAGAGAGTTCTTTGCCATGAGGTGCCATGTTGAACTAATGAGTCACATGACACCGGGGAGGGAAAATGGCTAATTGGGCATTTTCACTTAGAGGTGTGCTCACTTTTGTTGCCAGTGGTTTAGACATTAATGGCTATGTGTGTTACTTTGAGGCGTCAGCTAATTTACACTGGAGAAGAATTTTTGCTTATCATCTAAGTCTTAAATTGCCACCACATTCCCTTAAATAAACATTTGTAGAAAGATAGGGTTTTTTTAGATTTTTAAGGTGCAAAATTACAACAACATTATACTAATTAATATTATTTATTAAAAGTTAAAAATTACATAGTTGAAATATAAAGAAGATCCAATCATACAATACAGTTGAAAAAGTGCAAGCTGAATATTTCTCTACATGTTTCACCACGAATAGTAGCTTCCTCAGGAGAATTGGTTTATCAGGCACTGTATGTAGAAATATTTTTTTTTAGAACAATACATGAAGAATCAGAAAAACAAAAATAGACAATTTTTATAAACATATACAAATTTGATATTTATCCCGAATTGGCTGAGATCACAATGACAGACTGAATCTGAACCCACCACGATTACCTGTATGTATGATGATGAACTGGTCAGAATATTAATTGTCATTGAGGCTGCAAGGTCAGATGGATACAGTAGAAATGGATCATCTGGTGTAACCATAGGGGGTGGTATATATAAATACACACTGAACCGGCTTCGACCCACCCATCTACTGATGAAGGCCAATAAGAGGCTGACACGCGTTTAGAGGGGTGGTGTCGAATCTGTGATGTCAGGCGAAGCACCGTGAGTCTAGATCTGCAGTGAATGAGCTGGTGATTTGATACATGCTGTTTTTATTGTTATTTCTTGTAAGTGTAGCTTTTTAGGGGGGCTTTTTTAATAAATTTTAAAAAAGCAGAGAACACTATGGTACTTGTGTTTTTTTGTTTCATGTCTTTAACCCATGGAAATATCAGTGGAATTGTTTATTGAAAAGCGAGTGGAGGAAGGTGTTGTTTGGAGACAATTCAAACATTGATTACCCACACAGAGGTGGGGACTGTAGGAATTACTACCATTGGTAAAGTGGATACGAGGAGTGATCTGTCTATGAGTTTTACACAGCGGTGACAACTTTGGAAACCTACATATGAACTGTTTTTTTATTTTTCAGAAATTGTTTTATGGAATGTATAATTATTTGTGTATAAAGGATTTATAGATACGCAGCGCTGCACTATTTTCACAAAATTAATATTGCAATAGGTGTGGTGTATCACTATAAGTGTTCAGCAGCTGTGTAGACACTCAGAGGGGTATATTAGTTTTTTTTCATGTCATTATAGGAGTAATTTATTAACATTGTGGTGCTGATGGTTTTTCTCACAATCTGCTTGGTGGTCCGCCTAGGCTCTGGGGGTGGAGATGGGAATAATTCAGTGTCAAAACAATTGACTCAGACATCTACAGGTAAAGACCTTGACTCTAACCATGTTCCATTTTTTGGAGATGTCTGGTTCAATTGTTTTGACACTGAATTGTTCCCATCTCCATCCCCAGAGCCTAGGTGGACCACCAAGCAGGTTCAGTGTGTATTTATATATATCACCCCCTATGGTTACACCAGATGATCCATTTCTACTGTATCCCTCTAACCGCGACCTCAATGACAATTAATATTCTGACCAGTTCCTCATCATACATACAGGTAATCGTGGTGGGTTCAGATTCAGTCTGTCATTGTGATCTCAGCCAATTCGGGATAAATATCAAATTTGTATATGTTTATAAAAATTGTGTATTTTTGTTTTTCTGCTTCTTCATGCATTGTTCTAAAAAGATTTCTTACTATTCTAGTATATACAGTGCCTGATAAACCAATTCTCCTGAAGAAGCTACTGTTCGTGGAGAAACATGTAGAGAAATATTCAGCTTGCACTTTTTCAACTGTATTGTATGATTGGATCGTCTTTATATTCCAACTATGTCATTTTTAACTTTTAATAAATAATATTTTTCTGTATAATGTTGTTGTAATTTTGCACCTTAAAAATCCCAAAAAACTCTATTTTTCTACAAAATCTAATTTACACTGTTATACAAGCTGTACACTCGCTACTTTACTTTGTAGCAAAGGGTCAATTAATCAGTGTTGTCACATGAAAAGATATAATAAAATATTTACAAAAATGTGAGGGGTGTACTCACTTTTGTGAGATACTGTATATATATATATATATATATATATATATATATATATATATATATATATATATTTTGTTTGTTTGATACAGTTCTTTTAAACAAGTCACTAAAACTATAAAACTATAATCTTCCACAATGTACATTGAAGAAACAGAAGGTCAATGACAGAAAGCGCTAGAACTGCTAGAACTGGGACACACAGAAGAAGTATATTTAATAAGCCTCAAGGCACATTGATTTAAAGCACATTTAGTGAGTCTACAGCTCCTCTTTATATATCCTAATGTAGTTACAGATCTCCTGTCCTCTGATGTTCAGTGAAAATAAGAGTTACATATTACATGTGAAAAGGTCATCTGGCTAGAAAAGTCTCACATTAAGCAGTGAGAAAATTCACACAAGTATGGTTATAATGAGTTAGTATGAAATTAACCAAAGTGTCATTTTTTTAAACATTGTGAAAGAGATCACTTCTTAAAAACAATTGATATTTAAATGCTATTAAGAAAGAGCAGATCGATTCACAAGTTAGCTCTAAACCTACTACACAATGATATCACAGGGGACAAGCACTCTTGCCCTATAACTCCATGTGGCATTAAAAGTGGGATCTCTATTAAATCCCACTTGGAGATTAAAGTTACACAGGACATAGGGAGCCCTGCTCCTGCTTAGAGGTCCTGTTGATGGAAAATTATATGGTAAGTGGATGTTTGGCCAACTATTTTCCCGTTCATTAATTGGTAAAGACAAACTTCATAAAGGACACTGCTCTGCCAAATCACCAGTAAAGCAAAATTTACATATTTTCCTTACTTTGCATGTTATCTCTGCCATAAAAATGCATGCAAGGGGTCTACTTCACATTTAAGGACAATATGTATGTCAATACATATTTTCTCTTAGCCTCTGTGGCAAGCTATGCTTCTAAAACCACTAGCATAAATCGCAGGCACAACTTAAATTATAAAACTATATATACAGCATTGTGGGCGGAGCTCTGAAGATGGCTGCTTGAGCCAGTAGCTCCTCACCACCCCAGCACAGCGGCGCCCATAACTCCGGTTCTACTGAACGAAATTTGGAACCACTGGTATCCACAGAACCCCCAGACTCCCGGGCACCCCCCCATCTATAAATAATAATTTTTACGGCTCAATTGAAGCCGCAACGGCCGATCGAAATTCCGCCCGAAAATCCAAGATGGCCGCCGAGTCACAGATTGTTTGTGTCAGTGCTGAGGTAAATTCAAAGGGAATTAATATGGCAGATCTGATAGCCCAACAATGTTCCTCACATGCATCTGGCTTTATTATACAGACTATCTCTCCATCTCATCCCCCTCATGAACCCCTGAGGGAACATTTTCAGGAGAACTCAGCATTAACCCCTTTGGCTAATCCTATTATGGATCAGGACAGCTCTTGTCCTGTCAGCTCTCTGACCAATACATCTACATTTTCTATGGCCAACTTGTACCAGACCCTGGCTGAATTACTTGATAGGGGCCTCTCTCAAACTGCGGCTAAAATCACGGGAGAATTAAAGGCTGATTTTCAGAATTTAGGAGCCAGAATTGAGAACATAGAGTGTAAGTTGGATCAAACAGTGTCCGCCACAAATCAAAATGCAGAACAAGTCCATTTTATTCAAGAACAATTAGATACAGCTTTGTCTAGGATCGACGATTTGGAAAATAGGTCCAGGAGATATAATATCCGTATTAGAGGACTTCCAGAAACCATAACTGACATCCCGGCAGCGATTCAAAATATGATTCAATCCCTAATCCCAGAAATTCCACAAGACCGCCTGGAGCTAGATAGAGCACATAGGGCCTTAGGTCCTCTAAGGAAAGATGGTCTACCGAGAGACATAATAATTAAACCCCATTTCTATGCGATAAAGGAGGAAATTATGAGCAAGGCGCGAAATATGTCTATGATTCTATGCCTGGGTCATAAAATCCAATTATATGCAGACCTCTCTCCCTCTACAATGCAACGCAGACGTGCAATGAAGCCTCTACTTCTAGCCCTCATACAAAAAGACATTAAATACAAGTGGGCATTCCCATTTGCAGTAAAATTCTCTTACAAAGGGAAGAATCATTCCTTTTCTACTTTTCCTGACGGCGAAAAACTGTTATTGAATCTCAAGATCATCACTCAAGAAAATGACATGGACACTTCTCGAAGTGGCCCACAATCTTCAAAGAGACCGAACCCTACCAGCCCTCAATCTCCCTTGTGGACCAGGGCAAGAACCAAGAAAGCCAAAGACAATGGTCCCGCTTGAAGAGACCCAAGCTCACAATTTATACTTTGTACTCCTCGATTCCCATGAGTTCCAGGAAAGATTTATTCTAAGAGTCTGGAACGAATGTTTTTTTTTTTGTTCTGATTGTTTAAATTTTTCCAAAATGTATTGCAAGGGGTTTTTATCCCCGTCTCAATTTTTCTGAGTTCGATCTACTACTTGTAGAGTTCTTTGTCCAATTTGGGGGGGTGAGACTCTCGCTCCTCTATCCACTTCAGGGGGGAGAGGTGGGGGTCCCTCCGGACAGACCTGAATATGGTAGATCTAGTAAGTCTTTAATTTTTTTTTAAGGGGCGCCCTGGCTGGGGTGGGTCCCATGTGCTTCCACCTTTCCCCTGAGTCTCCTAGAGACTTTGTGGAAGGAATAGCCTTTTCCTTAGGGAACGGGCTTTTCATTTTCTACCTTGGTAGAAGTTTTGGGGAGGACTTTATCCTCCTCGAGATCGTTTTCATCCTTTTTTCGGTTTTTAAAAATTTTAATTAAATTTTTTTATTACTGTTTTTCTATGACAATTTTTTACTCTTCTTATTTTTTCCACTTTTTCATTCCTTTTTTCTCCTTTCCTATCTCTAATCCTATTATCACATGCCTGGCAGTTCTGGTTTTTGCAGATTCAATTGAAGGTACCCGCAACATGATCCTTTGGCTTTTGATTACCCGTCTAGAACACTTACAGATCCTGAGGATGGTGTATTGCGGTAAAGTAGATATAGTGGATGACGATGGCAGCTCCCTCCCTGAGTCCCATGGCTGATTCCGTACTAGGTTCACTCAAAATAGCTACACATAATGTTCAAGGCATGAATTCCCCTGTTAAGAGACGCAAACTCTTTGACTCTTATAAATCCCTGGGTATTGACATACTCATGATTCAGGAAACCCATTTCCCTAGGCAATTCAATCCCAGCTTTATACACTCCCGATTCCCACAATTTTTTTTAGCTAATGCCGAAAAGAAAACCAAGGGTGTGGCTATTTGTATTTCAAAATCATGCCAGTTTAGTTTCATATCTGATTTCAAAGATCCTGAGGGCAGGTTTATACTGGTTAAGGGCACAATAGAGGGACGAATATATTCTCTGATTTCATATTATTCCCCCAATTCAGGGCAAGATACATTTTTTCGATTCATCCTGGACACCCTATCTCCTCAATTAGAGGGCACAATCATTTGGGGGGGAGATTCCAATGCAGCATTTGATCAGGGGTTGGACAAATCCAAACCCCCCTCGACCCAATTAACCAGACCCACTAAGATAAGCCTGAAAATAGCTAGACTTTTGCATGATAAAGGCCTAGCTGATGTATGGCGAGAATCTAATCCTTCTATAAGAGATTATACTCATTACTCTCACCCACACAACACCTACTCTAGGATTGACCATATCCTGGTTCCTTCCTATATTCTCCCGGATGTTATTAAGTCAATTATCAAAGACACGGTCCTTTCTGATCACTCCATGGTTGTCATGTTCCTACGCATTAAAACTGGTAGATCAAAGGGGGATAATTGGAGACTAAATGAGTCTTTACTTTCCGATCCAGCCATACAAATGGAAATAGATAAAGCTCTTCAAGAATACTTCAGCTTTAATGATATAGAAAATGTTTCCGCTGAAGTCCTTTGGGCTGCTCATAAGGCCTTTATTAGGGGCAAGCTTATCCAAATTTCGACAAGAATCAAAAAGGAAAGGGAAGCGGGCATTGATAGATTGGAGAGATCATACAGGACCCTGAGAACACAGCATAAAAGGAAACCTTCTCCATCCTTATTGTCTAAGATTGAAAGGAGTAGACTAGAACTCAATTTAGCACTCACTACAAAAGCGGAGAAATCTCTCCGTTGGACAAGTAATAAATTTTATACTCAAACAGGTAAAATAGGTAGAATGTTGGCATCCAAATTGTCTCCTAAAACGAGAGTTTATTCCATACCTAAGATCCGCATTGCTGGACAGGACCCCACGGCTAACCCTGAAAAGATACTAAAGGCTTTTCAGACATTTTATTCCGAACTCTATAGCGACCCTTCAAATATACCCATGAACTCGGTATCCTCATACCTAGATGGCCTCCCTATTCCATCCTTGAATATGGAACATAGAGATATCCTAGAAGCTCCCTTCTCTGTTGAAGAGGTTACAGCAGTAATTCAAGATCTCAGGGCGGGATCAGCCCCGGGACCTGATGGATTATCAGCTCCCTACTACAAAGCCTTCAAGGACACCCTTACCCCATATTTAACAAAAAATTTTAATTTTACTACAAGGGGTTCCCAATTAGGTACACAACTTAATACAGCCTACATTACTGTTATACCCAAACCGGATAAAAACCCAGAAGAAGTTTCCAATTATCGCCCTATTTCTTTGATAAATAATGATTTGAAAATTCTCACTAAAATTTTAGCGAATCGCCTCTCCTCTTTTATTACTAAATATATTCACAAGGATCAGGTAGGATTTATGCCAGGAAGACAAGGCCCAGATCAAGTGAGAAGAGCGATTGATATTATCTCCCTTTTGCAGTCCAACTGGGACGGAGGTCAAAAACAACAGGGTTTCCTGTTAGCACTTGATCTGGAGAAGGCCTTTGACTCTGTATCCTGGCAATACTTTTTTCCCCTATTAGAATGATGGGGTTTTGGCCCACGTTTTATGGGAGTTATTAGAGCTCTGTATTCTCAACCTAAAGCTCAAATTCGTATACAGGGATATTATTCCTCTCCGATAAATATAGCCAGGGGTACAAGACAAGGTTGTCCACTATCCCCTATTGTCTTTGCTATGGCCATTGAAAGCTTGGCCATAGCCATTAGACAAAATTCTGACATTAAAGGCGTAACCTGTGGGAATCAGATGCATAAATGCGGACTTTTCGCAGATGATTTGCTTCTCTTTCTTACCTCTCCCATTACCTCCCTCCCGAATCTTTATAAAGTAATTTCTGATTTTTCTAATATTTCAGGACTCAGGGTCAATTTTGCCAAGTCACAGGCACTAAATATTTCCCTCCCGTTACCCATAGTTTCCCTCATCAAACAGTCTTTCAAATTTGAATGGAATTCTTCTCATATTAAATATCTGGGAATCTTTCTGACTGCTCGAACAGAATCTCTTTACACAAGTAACTATCCTCCCCTATTCCATAAAATTATTACAGATCTTAAAAATTGGGACAAATTCGAACTATCTTGGTTGGGCAGGATTAATTCAGTGAAAATGACATTACTTCCTAGAATTTTATATCTATTTCGTTCCCTCCCCATTCCCATCAGGAAAGATCAGATAAATTCCTTACAAAGTAAAATTCTCACATTCGTATGGGGCAAATCTAGTTACAGAGTTCCCCAAAACACCCTATATTTAAATAGGAAGAAGGGAGGGGTGGGTTTGCCTAACTTATATAATTATTTTTTAGCTGCCAGACTAGCACAATTATCTATATTTTATTCCAAGAATGAAAAACCGGACTGGGTGCTGATAGAAGAACAAGCGGTACCACAATTATCCTTAGAGTACCTGCTTTGGTGCCCACAAAGACAGAGACCACCTATTTTATCCCCTTCCTTATCTCAATCATTTTCCCTTTGGGACAGACTCCGTCCTCTTCCCACTCTAGTGTCTGTAACACAACCACTAGCACACATTTTTAATAATCCAAAATTCTTTCCTGGTATGGATACAGAGGCCTTCAGTTGGTGGACAAACAAAGGTCTATATAGGATAGGACAATACTTTACAAATCGGGGTCCTATTACCATGCCCCATTGCCTAAATAAATTTGACCTCCCTGACTCTGAAAAATTTAGATTTGAACAGATTTCACAATTCTTGAATGATATTTGGATGGAGAAACCTCTTCCTCCCAAATTTACGGACTATGAGATCTGGTGCGGATCGGCCGTGGGACAAAGGGGGGGCATTTCTGTCATCTACTCTTCACTTACTTGTACAGCTACTAAAACCTCATACATGAAAGCATGGGAAGATGACCTCCAGCTAAATTGGGATCTAGGATCCTGGCAAAAGGCCAACTTTCGCTCATTCCAAAGTATTTTGAACACCTCCCTCATGGAAGCTAACTTAAAAGTTGTCATGAGATGGTATATGACTCCCATCAGGCTTGCATCCATCTACCCAGAATCGGATCCCAACTGCTTTAGAGGCTGCCATTTATTGGGCTCGATGGTGCATATCTGGTGGGAATGTCCTAGGATCAGGCCGATCTGGAAGAAAATTTTTAATCTCATATTTAAGGTCACTTCGTGTTCAATACCTAGGTCAGCTTCTGTTGCTCTTCTCAATGACAATATTCCCAACGTTTCTAAACCAACTAGAAAACTGATTCACTTTATACTTCTGGGGACTAAAATTATTATTGCTAGATCTTGGAGGAAGCCCAGGGTATCCATTAAGGCTATACACAATAAGATCTCTTGGATTATGGCTCAAGAGAAGATGGTTAGCATATCAACTAATTTAATCCCTAAATTTGAGGCAATATGGGAACCTTGGGCAGTTTTCTGTGGCGTTTCTTTGAAGGTCAGGCATGACCCTGACCGCTCTTATTCCTAAAGGGCCTCGTGTTCGGCATGTGATTTCTTCTTATTTCTTTCTTCTTCTATTCTATCTTTTCTTGGTTCTTTTATCTTTTGTTTTATTTATTTTTATTTTATTTTTGTTTCGATGCTTAAACATGATTCAAAGATTTGATATCATTATTTACTGTGTTCTTATTGCGGTATTTCCAAGTCTTAAATTTGATGGGCGTTATTGTATATGAGTGTAGTACTGTTCTTCATTAAGATTCCGAGTTCCTTTTTATTGGTTTCATATGAGGATGGCGGGCTGGGGGGGGGGCCTGACCTGGGCGCAGGATGATCCCGTTAGGGGCGTCCAGGTGGGGTGTGACTTCCCTGAATGCCTATTTTTCATTTTTTTTAATTTTTTTTTAATCTCTTGATGAGAACATTGTGACATAAACAATTGGAAATAACCCTTTGTCATGTTTAAACAACAATTTTTTAAGATTTTCTGTACATGTCTTGAATTGAAAAATAAAAATTTATTGAAATGGAAAACTATATATACAGTATACAAAAAAGACAGGATGATAAAGATGGGAAGACAATGACTAAAATTAAAATCCACGTTGATTGAATGAACCAGTGGAGCTTTCATAAATACATAAATTAATTGTAAAGCTGTAGCAAACTTGGGAAATTCAAACACATTTTCCTGATGAAGAAACACACAAGCAGAGAAATCAACATATCAATATGATTAGAACGGCCACAGACATAGACAACTGTAGTTTTGTGCAAACCTTGACTTTTTCTGTAAATGTCATGCTTGGTCCCATCACCCTGCTAGAGATTCCCTGTTGAACTATTACTGTGATAGGTGATCTCACTTAAGAAAAAGGAGGCTAAAGAGGTGGAAGGACCTAGGCTAACATTTTGGGGGGCTAAATGGGCTATTTTGTGGTGCACTTGCACAAGAGGATAATGATGGCCCCTGGCAAATGATTTGTTGCTTTCAAGTGATATTAAAGTCTTGTTTTTTTTTCTCTAAAAATTACAAACATGTTATACTTACCTGCTCTGTGCAGTGGTTTTGCACAAAACAGCCTGGATCCTTCTCTTCACGGGTCCCTCACCGGCACTCCTGGCCCTGCCCTCCTGTTCAGCGCCCTCACAGCATGTAGCTTGCTATGGGGCACCCAAGCTGAGCCTCTGTGCGCCCATTCAGATATGGAGCCATGGTTCTCCACCGCCCCCTCTTTCTCCTCATTGGCTAACTGACTTTGGTTGACAATAGTGGTAGCCAATGGCGCCACTGCTTTGTCTTAGCCAATCAGGAGGGAGAATCCTGGACAGCCGAGGCACTCATGCACATCGCTCAGCAGGGCCGGCCCAAGACATTGTGCTGCCTGGGACCAAGAATGAAATTCTGCCCCCCCCCCAAAAAAAAAAATCACACCCACCAAAAGGCCCCCACATTCATTATTTTATATCATGATAACTAAAGGGGACCCGTCGTGGCTCTATACATGTATAGGAGTAAAAAGAGGACCTGTCGTGGCTCTATACATGTATAAAGAGGACCTGTCATGGCTCTATACATGTATAAAGGATAATAAAGAGGACCTGTCGTGGCTCTATACATGTATAAATGAGTATAAAGAGGACCTGTCATGGCTCTATACGTGCATATAGGTGTATAAAAGGACCTGTCAGGGCTCTATACATGTATATAGGAGTATAAAGGGACCTGTGCATGGCGTGCGGCCGCAATGTCTTTTGCGCAAACTAATCAATGTACGCTAATTATGTTTTTTTTGGTACCAAAAATATGTAGAAGAATACATATTGGCCTAAACTGATGAAGAAATTATTTTTTTATACATTTTTTGGATATTTATTATAGCAAAAAGTAAAAAATATTGTTTGTTTGTTTTTTTTAATTGTTGCTCGTTTGTTGTTTATAGTGCAATAAATAAAAACCACAGAGGTGATCAAATATCACCAAAAGAAAGCTCTATTTGTGGGAAAAAAAGGACGCCAATTTTATTTGGGTACAGTGTCGCATTACCGCGCAATTGTCAGTTAAAGCGACACAGTGCCGTATCGCAAAAAATGGCCTGGTTATTAAAGGGTTTGTAAAGGTTCGTGATTTTTCACCTTAATGCATCCTATGCATTAAGGTGAAAAAACACCTGGCAATGACTGCCCCCCAGGCCCCCTGTTTTACTTACCTGAGCCCGTTCACTTGCTGTGCGCGTCCCCCGGCGTCCTCTTCTCCACGGACTCTGGCCGTTAATTGGCTAGATTGATAGCAGTGCAGCCATTGGCTCGCGCTGCTGTCAATCACATCCAATGACCCGGGCCCTGGGGGGGGCGGGAATGAGTCATACATGTTGTGTCTATGGACGCAGCGTGTATAACAGGGAGCGCGCCCGCAAGCTAACCCCCTTGGGAGAGTGCTTCCCAGAAGGGGGTTAGCTGATGCAGGGAGGAGCCAAGACAGCCGCCGAGGAACCAGAGAATCGGGGCCACTCTTTTCCAAACGCACTGCACAGTGGAGGTAAGTATAACATGTTTGTTATTTAAAAAAACAAAGCCATACAACCGCTTTAAGTGGGCAAATCTTTCCGGTCCTTAAGTGGTTAATCAGGGCTGGGCAAGGCAAGTCCCTCTCAGAGGCTCTCATGTCTCATACAACTTGTGATGTGTGTTTGTACTTACAGTTTTGCTTCGGACTCCACCACCAGATGCGGGTTGTCACCTGCCACTCGTTGCGGATTGTCGGCTGCCACATGTTGCGCATGGTCACTTATGTCACCTGCCACACGTTGCGGGTTGCCACTTGCCACACGTTGCGGATTGTCACTTGCCACGTCACCTGCCACACGTTGCGGATTGTCATCTGCCACACGTTGCGGGTTGTCTCTTGCCACGTCACATGCCACAACATCACCTGCCACACGTTGCACATTGTCACTTGCCACAACGTCACCTGCCACACGTTGCGGATAGTCCCGTGCCACACGTTGTGGATAGTCCCGTGCCACACGTTGCGGATTGTCACTTGCCAAGCGTCACCTGCCACACGTTGCGTATTGTCACTTGCCACACGTTGCGGATTGTCACTTGCCAAGCGTCACCTGCCACACGTTGCGTATTGTCACTTGCCACACGTTGCGGATTGTCACGACATCACCTGTCACACATTGCGGGTTGTCACTTGCTGTGTCCCAGAGTGAAGGCAGGCAGCAGAGAGATGATATAATCTCTCTGCTGCCCATGGCTGCACAGTGAGGGTGAAACTGTGGTGATGCAGGGCGGCGGGGAGAGATGACATCATCACTCTGCTCCGCTGCCCGCTCACTTGCTGACTGCTCCCAAACCCCCCCCCCCCGGCTGCAAGTGCTCTGCCCGCCCCTGTCACCAACAGCAGCGGCGCCGGGCTCCTCACAGGGAGCGGTGCCTGCAGTGCTCACTCGCTGACTGCCCCCTCCCCCCGCCTGTGAGTGTCCTCACAGGCAGCGGCGCCGGTACACCGGGCTCCTCACAGGGAGCGGCGCCTGCCCATGCCTGCTCACTCGCTGACTGCCCCCCCCCGCCTGTGAGTGTCCTCAGCGGCGCCGGGCTCCTCACAGGCAGCGGAGCTGGCTGGCGGGCGTCAGTTTGCCGCCCCCCTAACAGTGCCGCCTGGTACCATGGTACCACCCGGTCCCATCATAGGGCCGGCCCTGTCGCTCAGGTAAGTATTAGGGGGGCTGCTGCACATAGAAGGTTTTTTTATCCTAATGCATAGAATTTATTAGGACAAAAAAACTTCTGCCTTTGCAACCACTTTAAGAATGCTTTTTGGTGCATCATAAAACACCTCCTCCACCAAAGGGAGAGGATGTTCATTGTGCACTGTTCACAGCCTGCTCAGAGACTATAAGCTTATAGACTTGAAGGAGGAAAAGAACATTTGAAGAAGACCTTTATGCGTCTTTGCCCTTCAATAACGCTTCGGGCCTGTTAACCATTTCTCCTCCCTTATCCCTCTTATGCATCCACATCACACCTGTTGCTTGTTGAAATGATTGAAATGTTTGAACTGGTTTCTTTTGGTACAGTGCCATGTTGGATGTGTGGCATCAGGGCCAGATTAAGAACATCATGGGCCTGGTGCTGAGGATTTTGGTGGGCCTTTTATAAATAAATAAATATGCAAACAATTTTTTGTTATAACAAATTAAATTAAAGAGAGAGAGGGAGGATGAGAAAGAGAGAGAGAGAGAGAGGATGAGAGAGGGGTGAGGGGTAACAGAGGGAGGATGAGAGAGAAAGGGGGGATGAGAGAGAGAGGATGCGCATGAGCATGCGTGGGAATGACATCAACGCAGCCCAGCCAAGGCAAGTGACCAGAGGCACAGAGCCCAGAAGGAAGACCGGGTGAAGATGGAAGCGCCCAGGACCCGCCGGATTGATCACAGTGCAGCACTGGAGGGCTCAGTCTGACAATTTAATTGTACCCTAATATGCTAATATGCTGTACATATTTGTACACTATGGCATAACCTACCTCAGGGCCTCTAAAAAGTAGTAATGTTAGCAAAGTTTACTACCGCTTTATTATCACAGGATCCCAGGAGCCTCTCATGGGGGCCCCTACTGACCCGGTGGCCCTTGGTCAGTGCCTAAGTGCATAGTTGCCAACATTTCAAAAATATTTTTAAGGGGCACTTTTTTCACCAGTGCTATATTTAGAGTAGCTGAGATCCCCTATGTTCCTCTATACATTACAGTAGTAATCACAAAATGAAATGAGTACTAATAAAGGGATTTTTATAACAGCTTACCTGTAAAATCCTTTTCTTGGAGTACATCACGGGACACAGAGCGACTTAGTCATTACTAATGGGTTATATAGTTTACCTTCAGGTGCTGGCACTGGCAACTTCCAAACCGGAAGTACCCTCCCCTATATAAGCCCCTCCCATCCGGGAGCACCTCAGTTTTGTAGCAAAGCAATAAGTGTCCCAAAAAGAGGGGTGGGAGCTCTGTGTCCCGTGATGTACTCCAAGAAAAGGATTTTACAGGTAAGCTGTTATAAAAATCCCTTTTTCTTTTTCGTACATCACGGGACACAGAGCGACTTAGTCATTACTAATGGGACGTCCCAAAGCAATGCCAAATGAGGGGAGGGATACATAAGCTGGGCGCCATCAGGCATGAGGATCTTTTGCGGCCTGCAACACACTGCGCCCAAAGGCGACATCCTCCTGACTTCTAACGTCTACCTGGTAGAATCTAGTAAACGTGTGTACTGAAGACCATGTTGTGGCCTTACAGACTTGAGCCAGGGAGGCTTGGTGATGCACTGCCCATGAAGTTCCAACTGCTCTTGTGGAGTGCGCCCTAACTTTGAACGGAGGCGGTCTCCTTTTCAAGCCATAGGCTTGTATTATAACCTGTCGAATCCACTTGGCTAAAGTAGATTTTTGATGCTGCCTGACCCTTTCTGGGGCCTTCCGGCAGAACAAACAAAGTATCCGTTCTACGAATCTGAGCGGTGGCTTTAAGATAAGCTTTAACTGCTCTTACTACATCCAAAGAATGCAATAACTTTTCCTCTACCGAACTAGGTTTGGGGAAAAAGGAAGGAAGAACCACATCTTGGTTCAAATGGAACCTCGATACTACCTTAGGAAGAAGGCTGGATGAGGACGTAATACTACTCTGTCCTTATGGACAACCAGATATGGCTCCTTACAGGACAAGGCGGCTAATTCCGATACTCTTTTAGCCGAACAAATGGCTACTAAGAAAATCAATTTCCTGGTGAAAAGAACCAAGGAAATGTGCCGCAATGGTTCAAATGGTTGTTTCTGTAGAACCGACAGAACCAGGTTTAAGTCCCATGGACATATGGGAATACTAACCGGAGGGCTAATACGCATCACTCCTTGTATGAAAGCTTTGACTAATGAATGCAAAGCCAAGGGCTTTTGAAAAAATATTGACAAGGCCGTCTGACCCTTGATAGTACTCAAGGCAAGCTTCCTATGTACAGCCCACTGTAGGAAGTCCAGAATCCTACCTATTAGGCTTGTGCAATTCGTTTCGTAACGAATCAAAATTCGTCCGAATTTAGCAACTTTCGGACATTCGGAAGCATTCGAATTTCCGAACAGAGCAATTACAAATAAAACCGAATCCGAAATAAATTATACCGCAAAATAGCGAATGCCCGAAGGTCTTCGGCATAATTCGTTATGAAAAAAGTTACGAATGTACGAATCCATTCGAAGCACAATAACACTCACTCTGCTCTCTGCTTCTCCCTCACCATGCTGAACTCCCTCTCAAAATGGTGTACAGGGGCGGAGGCTATAGCCGCATGAAAAAACGAAAGTAAAATACGAGATTTCAAATCCATTCGAAGCACAATAACACTCACTCTGCTCTGCTCTCTGCTTCTCCCTCACCGTGCTGAACCCTCTCAAAATGGTGTACAGGGGCGGAGCCTATAGCCGCATGTAAAAAACGAAAGTAAAATACGAGATTTCGAATCGTTACAAATAACCGCTATGTATTTAGAAAAGTACAAATCCATTCGAAGCACATTAGGCATAATAGGCAGCGTCGTTGTGAGAGAGACACGGAAAATTACGAATCAACGAACCCAAAAAAAGTTACGAAAGTAGGAGTTGTGTCCAGAATCAACGAAAAACAACGTACTCTACCGAAAGTACGAATTATAAAGCAACAAAAAATTCAACGAAAAATGTCGCTTGCAAAAATACGAATGAGTCCGAACACGAAAAATCCCGTCTAGCAAAATTACGAATGATTACGAATCAACAGGACCGGAAAGAAACGAACCGAAACGGAACAAATTTTTCCGTTGTGCACAAGTCTACTACCTATTACGTACTTACGTGGATGCCATTTCCTGGCCGCACACCACGTGATGTACGCCTTCTAGATCCTATAATAGATCTGCCTGGATACCAGCTTCCTGGCATTGATCATGGTAGATACCACAGGATTAGAGAGCCCTCTCTTTTTTAGAATGTGGGCTTCAATAGCCAGGCCGTCAAACCTAGGGCTGGTAAGGAAGGGTAGTATATCGGTCCTTGCGAAAGCAGGTCCGGATGATGTGGGAGGGTCCAAGGACTTCCCACTGACATTTTTACAATCTCCGCGTACCATGCCCTTCGGGGCCACGCTGGAGCCACCAGAATCACTGGTTTCTTTTCTACCCTGATTCTGCGGATTAATCGCGGTGGGAATGCATATATCAGCTTGAACTGATCCCAAGGGAACACTAGGGCATCCGAACCGCAAGCTAGGGGATCCTTTGTGCGAGACACAGATCTGTCCACCTTTGCGTTGAATCTGGATGCTAGCAGATCTACATCCGGTGTTCCCCACCGCTGGCATATTGCCTGGAAAACCTCGGGGTGAAGAGACCATTCCCCCGGGCATAATTGCTGGCGACTTAAAAAGTCGGCTCTCCAATTTTCCACTCCTGGGATGAAAACCGCGGATATGGCTGTGACATACCTTTCTGCCCATTCCAAGATGCAATTCGCTTCCCTCTGGGCTGCACGACTCCTGGTGCCACCCTGGTGATTGATATATGCCACTGCTGTGGCATTGTCTGATTGAATTCTGACAGGTGACCCTTGGAGTTTGGATGTCCATGCTACTAGGGCATACCGGGCTGCTCGTATCTCTAAGAGATTGGTGGGCAGGGCCTTCTCTGCTTCTGACCACTTGCCCTGGAGAGACCATTGCTCCAGTACTGCCCCCCAGCCTATGAGGCTGGCATCTGTAGTGACCACCTTCCAAGAAACCGGACTGAAGGGTTTCCCTTTTTCCAGATTCTGGGGCACCAACCACCAATGGAGGCTCTTGCGAACGGAAGGGGACAGGGACATTGGTAAGTCTAAAGCCTGAACTTTTTTGTTCCAGGCTGACAGTATGGCCCTCTGCAAGTTCCTTGAATGGAATTGACCGTAGGGTACTGCTTCGAATGAAGCCACCATTTTTCCCAGCAGCCTTATACACAGGCGTATGGATGGTTTTCTTTTTTGTACCCACTAAGTGGGTCAAATCTTTCAAAGACGACACCTTCTCTGGAGGTAAGAAAATCTTTCTCTGATTTGAATCCAGTCTTAGCCCCCAAGTATTCCAGACTTTTGACTGGTTTTAGGGCTGACTTGTCTCGGTTGATAATGCAACCGTGATATTCCAGATACTTGATTATCTTGTGAACGACCACTTCTAGTTTTTTTCACTGAGTGGTCTATCAGCAACAAGTCGTCTAGATATGCCATTATCATTACACCTTGTGTTCCTAGTCTGGCCAATCGTAGGGCCAGAATTTTTGTGAACACTCGTGGTGCTGTGGCCAGACCGAAAGGTAAGGCTCTGAACTGAAAATGGCGCCCTTCTACTGCAAAGCGTAGAAATTTCTGGTGGGCCGGACAGATGGGAATATGCAAATAAGCATCCCTTATGTCGATCGAGGCTAACCATTCCTGCCCTTGTAGGGCGGTGGCCACCGATCGGATCGACTCCATCCGAAAAAGTCCTGATATGTAGGAACTTGTTTAGCCCTTTTATATTTAATATGGGCCTCATGTCCCCATTTGGTTTGGCGACTGTGACAAGGTTCGAGTAAAACCCGAACCCGCTTTCTTCCAAGGGAACCTTCATGATTACCCTTGGAGCAATAGTTGCTCTAGTGCCAGAAGGAGGGATCCACTCTTCTGGGGATCGCTTGGCACGTTTGACCTTATAAAATGGGCAGGAGGAATGTCTTTTAACTCCAGCCTGTATCCCAGACTTACTGCGGAGATCACCCATCTGTCTCTGATGGTGTCCCGCCAGGTCTCTGTGAACAACTGAAGTCTTCCCCTCACCCGATTGAGTGGGGGCAACCCTTCATGACTTGGGGGGAGGTTTTGTACCCCTCTTGACCCAGGGTTTTTTGTTACCCTGTGATTGTCCCTGATTTCTGCCCCCTGGATTTGACCGCGGAGGCCGTCGGAACTGTTTCACAGCCGATGTGCCAGGGACTGGAGAAGTAGGCCTCTTAAAAGAAGGACTTCTACCCTTGTTCTTAACCGGCAAGAGTGTACTTTTACCGGCAGAAGTTTTCTGGATATATTTGTCCAGATCATCTCCAGATAAGCGTTCTCCATGAAATGGGAAGCGAATCAGCAATTTCTTACAGGGAGCTTCAGCAGACCAGTTTTTGAGCCATAGAAGCCTACGCATATGTCTACAGACAGCGTAAAGCGGGATGCCTGTTGGATTGTATCCTTTATGGCGTCCACCGCAACACAAGGCTCTAGGTAGGTCAGCTAGGGCAAGAGCCTGCTGATCTGGTAAGTCCCTTAAGACTTGTTTCAACTGATCTTTCATTGCTTGGCAGACTCCAATCGCTGCTACCGCAGGTTGTGTCACCATGCTTGCTGTAGAGAAAGCAGATTTTAGTAAAGACTCCAATTTTTTATCTATTGGGTCTTTGAACATTGGAACATTATCTACTGGACATGTCAGTGATTTATTTACACAAGAGATGGCTGTGTCCACTGTAGGGACCCTCCATTTTTATTTTTTTTTATTTTTATGAACTTATCCTCCATGGGGTAGATCACTGGAAATCTCTTGGGGGGAGTAAATATTTTACAGGATGCTCCCAATCCTGGTAAATAAGCCCTTCCAATAAAGGGTGGATTGGGAAGGAACAGACAGTCTGGGGAGCTTTCAGCGACCCCAGCGAGGAGACAGTAGTGGTTGATGGTTCCGCCAGAGACATTTAAAATGCTGCTCGGACCATGTTAGTCAGAGACTGAACCCATAATCTTTCAGCCTGAGATGCTGAGAAAGGTTCTTCCACTGTTGATTCCTCTATAACTTTATCAACCTCACCTGATCCCCTTCAGGTAGGTCGATCTCTGGGACTGTTCCTCCACTAACAGGCACTCTGCAGGAGGAGACGGAGATCGGACGCGCTTTTCCTGTGACAGGGAAGCAGCAATCAATGCTGTTAATCTCTCTTCCAATCCTCCCAGCGTTGAGGATAAAACCTCCTCTGTTATATATACAGGAGCAGGTGGACTGGGGACAGCCGCAGTACCAGGTACTCCTGCGGGGTTCCTACGGCTACTGACCTCTGAAATTTCAGGGGAGATTGGCGCAGTACAGCATGCCCAAAATCCTCAGAGCCCGACGGAGACCCCTTTCGCTTCTTGGAAGATTTATTTCCAGAGCGTCTGGATGACATATCCTATAAGCACAAAGCTGAGGTATTCCCGTCGTCATACACCAATTTTGCTGGTAATAGTCTAACACAGTTGCTGCTATATACCAGCTGGTGTCCACTAAAGTGTCTTTCTATGGGGATGCCTGCATCAACCGCCTCTGTGTGCCACCGTTTTGTTGCTAGCTCTGCTTGCATCCAGCTGACACTTGTACTGTGTCTTTTACACATGCTGGGACGCCTGCACATGCGCAGAAGCGCTGCGGCGCGCATCGAGCGTCATCCACCCGCCCCGCCCCTTTTTTTTCATAGGAGGCGCGTGCACGCGCCTGCGCGCGCGCCCGTGCGCCATTGGCGCCCTTTTCGAAACCAAGCAGGGACTAGGAGCCAGGGCCCTTTTTGCCGGAGGGCCTGTGCGGTGGATGAGCGCAGCAACAGGGCAGAGGAAGTGGATTCCCACAGAGAACTTACCAACTGCCTGGATCTTTTGACTTGAGAAAACCAAAGATCCATATGACAAGAAAAAATGGACCACAGCGGCCTCTAGTGGTTTAACACAGGTACCGCGGTCCTCTTTTTTTTTTTTTCTTGACTACTATTAAAATTTTACATTTTCCAGTAGTTACAGGCATACACAGATATTAGCGGGAATACCATTAGGTAACAGACAGAAAGACAAATTAGGCTTGGGGGTCCCTCAATAGAACCGAGTTCCTGGGGGCCCCCACTTACCTGTTCCCCGCCACAGGACTCTGTTTGGTCCACAGAAGCCCAAACTTCACCTATCACGGCAGGCATTGTAATTAAACCTTCAGGGACCGGGTTCCCAAGGATTCCACTCCCCTGGACCTGTATAGCACCCTGCACAGAAAACATCTTGGTCGTGGGTATGACCAGAGCTCTGGATCCCAGGGTCCAGCCCTCCTAAGAGAGGCATTACAGGCAAAACCTTGCTCTTCTGTTGCAAGGCCCGGGTACCGACCGTTTAGCTATGAAGCTTTTTTGGTGGGATCCGGAACAGCTTACTAAGGCCCGTAAAAGAACCTGTACGCAAGCCCAGGAAAACACATGTTACTCTTTGGCCAACACCTTAGACACTGGCAAAAAACTGAGGTGCTCCCGGATGGGAGGGGCTTATATAGGGGAGGGTACTTCCGGTTTGGAAGTTGCCAGTGCCAGCACCTGAAGGTAAACTATATAACCCATTAGTAATGACTAAGTCGCTCTGTGTCCCGTGATGTACGAAAAAGAAAATGGGGCAGAACAAATATGAGGACTGAGAAGATTTCCTTTAGTTGAACTAACAAAAGTGTGCCCATTCTAGAGCTGGTAACATTAAGGATATTCAGTATAATTTTAAAGAACTGTTTTTGTGGGTAAGAGGCTTAGGGGAGGAGTATGGACGGTATAAAACTGGGAAGTTTGTGCAGGTGATGGAGAGGAATGTGGAGGGTCTAACAGTGGGCACTATGTACAGGAGAGGAGTGTGGAGGGTATGGCAGAAGGCACTATGTATAGGAGAGTAGTTTGAAGGGTATGACAGTGGGCAGCATGCACAGCAGAGGAGTGTGGAGGGTATAACAGAGGGTGGTATGTACCGTAGAGGAGTGTGGAGGGTATGAAAGTGGGCACTATGTACAGAAGAGGAGTGTGGAGAGTATGACAGTGGGCAGTATGTACAGGAAAGGAATGTGGAGGGTATGATGGGGGCGGTATGTGCAGGAGAGGAATGTGGAGTGAAAGATAGTTGGCAGTATGTACAGGAGAGGAGTGTGAAGGGTAAGGTTAGGTTACAGTATGTACAGGAGAGGAGTGTGGAGGGTAAGGTTGGGTTACAGTATGTACAGGAGAGGAGTGTGGATGGTATGAGAGTGGGCAGTATGTACAGGAGAGGAGTGTGGAGGGTATAATGGGGGCAGTATGTACAGGAGAGGAGTGTGGAGGGTATGATAGTGGGCAGTATGCACAGGAGAGGAGTGTGGAGGGTATGACAGCCGGCACTATGTACAATAGAGGAGTTTATGAATGTGGGCAGTATGTACAGGAGAGGAGTGTGGAGGGTATGACATTGAGCAGTATGTACAGGAGAGGAGTGTAGACGGTATGATACTGAGCAATATGTACATTAAATGAGTGTGGAGGGTAAGACAGTGAGCAGTATGTACAGGAGAAGAGTGTGGAGGGTATGACAGTGGGCAGTATGTACAGGAGAGGAGTGGGGGGTATGACAATAGACAGTATGTACAGGAGAGGAATGTGGAGGGTATGAGAGCGAGCAGTATGTACAGGAGAGGAGTGTGAAGGGTATGACAGCCAGCACTATATACAATAGAGGAGTTTATGAAAGTGGGCAGTATGTACAGGAGAGGAGTGTGGACGGTATGATACTGAGCAGTATGTACATGAGATGAGTGTGGAGGGTAAGACAGTCAGGGATGAGCCGAACACCCCCCTGTTCGGTTCGCACCAGAACCTGCGAACAGACAAAATGTTCGTGTGAACTTTAGAACCCTATTAAATACAATAGACTCGAACGTTCGAAATCTAAAGTGCTAATTATAAAGGCTAATATGCAAGTTATTGTCCTAAAAAGTGTTTGGGGACCCGGGTCCTGCCCCAGGGGACATGTATCAATGCAAAAAAAAGTTTGAAAAACGGCCGTTTTTTCGGGAGCAGTGATTTTAATAATGCTTAAAATGAAAAAATAAAAGTGAAATATTCCTTTAAATTTCGTACCTGGGGGGTGTGTATGATATGCATGTAAAGTGGCGCATGTTTCCCGTGCTTAGAATAGTCCCTGCAAAAAATGTCATTTTTGAAAGAAAAAAAGTCATTTAAAACTCACTCGCGGCTATTAATGAATTGTCGGCTCCCGGCAATACATACAAAAGTCATTGATAAAAAAAAAAAAAAAAGCGTGGGGGTCCCCCAGAATTCAATTACCAGGCCCTTCAGGTCTGGAATGGATATTAAGGGGAACCCCGCCACAAATTTTAAAAAAAATGACGTGGGGTTCCCCCAAATATCCATTCCAGGCCCTTCAGATCTGGCATGGATTTTAAGGGGAACTCCACCCCAAATTAAAAAAAAATGGCGTGGAGTCCCCCTAAATATCCATACCAGACCCTTATCCGAGCACGCAACCTGGCCGGCCACAGGGGAAGAGAGCGGCCCCCCCTCCCTCCTGAACCGTACCAGGCCACATGCCCTCAACATGGGGAGGATGTCCCCATGTTGATGGGGACAAGGGCCTCATCCCCACAACCCTTGCCCGGTGGTTGTGGGGGTCTGCGGGCAGGGGGCATTATTAAAATCACTGCTCCCGAAAAAACGGCCGTTTTTAAAACTTCTTTTTGCATTGATACATGTCCCCTGGGGCAGGACCCGGGTCCCCAAACACTTTTTAGGACAATAACTTGCATATAAGCCTTTATAATTAGCACTTTAGATTTCTCCCATAGATTTTTCGAATTTGCCGCGAACACCCCAATTTGTTCGCTGTTCGGCGAACGGGCGAACAGGCAATGTTCGAGTCGAACATGAGTTAGACTCGAACTCGAAGCTCATCCCTAAAGACAGTGAGCAGTATATACAGAAGAAGAGTGGGGAGGATATGACAGTGGGCAGTATGTACAGGATAGAGGTGTGGAAGGTATGACAGTGGGCACTATGTATAAAAGAGAAGTGTAGAGGATATGACAGTGGGCACTATGTATAGGAGAGAAGTGTGGAGGGTATGACGGTGAACAGTATGTACAGGGGAGGAGTGTGGAGGGTATGATGGTTGGCACTATGTATAGGAGAGAAGTGTGGAGGGTATGACAGTGGAAACTATGTATAGGAGAGGAGCGTGTAGGGTATGACAGTGAGCAGTATGCACAGGAGAGGAGTGTGGAGGGTAAAACAGTGAGCAGTATGTAAAGAAGAAGAGTGGGGAGGATATGACAGTGGGCAGTATGTACAGGATAGAGGTGTGGAGGGTATGACAGTGGGCACTATGTAAAGAAGAGAAGTGTAGAGGGTATGACAGTGGGCACTATGTATAGGAGAGAAGTGTGGAGGGTATGACAGTGAAAACAGTATGTACAGGAGAGGAGTGTGGAGGGTATGATGGTGGGCACTATGTATAGGAGAGAAGTGTATGACAGCGGGCACTATGTACAGGAGAGGAGTGTGGAGGGTATGACAGCGGGCACTATGTATAGGAGAGAAGTGTGGAGGGTATGACAGTGAGCAGTATGTACAGGAGAGAAGTGTGGAGAGTATGTACAGGTGAGGAGGATGAAGGAATCTGGGAAGGAAAAATGTAAAGGTTTGTGGAAGGATGTTTAGGGACTGTGTAGTGGTTAAGCGGGCCATACATGGTTTGAAATTATGCCAATTAAGCAGAGACCAGCCATAGTCGATCTATGTATGGGCTAGCTGGTTTTACACAAGTCAATCTATTATCTGACTTGAGTACAACCAGCCTGTCAGGTTTTTCCCAAAACAATCAGTGCTGCCAGCTATAGTTAGCAACACTGATCATTATATTCACAGGCAGAACACAATAATACTGCAGGAGTGATTCCCCCATCCACAGGTCAGCAGGTGAGAGGGTGTGTGGGGACAGGCTGGGGAGAAATACTAGTCAGTGGCTGGGTAGGCCCTGGCTAGTATCAGAGCCAGATACACACAGGTTACATACGCCACGATCGTTGGAGCGAGAACAATAATTCTAGCACTAGACCTCCTCTGTAACTCTTAACATGTAACCTGTAAAAAAAATTAAAGCATTGCTTAGTATACAAAAAAAAATTGTGCTAACTTTAGTGTTTTTTTTTTTTTTTTTTATTATTATTATTAATGAAACAGATTCTTTCCAAAAAAAACACGTTTGAAAAATTTCTGCGCAAATACCGTGTAACATAAAAAGTTGCAAAGTCCACCATTTTATTCCATAGGGTGTCTGCTAAAACAATATATATAATGTTTGAGAGTTCTGAGTAATTTTCTAGCAAAAAACAAATGATGATTTTTACATGTAGGAGAGAAGTGTCAGAATTGGCCTGGGTGGCAAGGGGTTAATTACTATAAGACCCCTTTTACACTGAGGGCGTTTTGCAGGCGCTATAGCGTTAAAAATAGTGCCTGCAATCTGCCTTTAAACAGCTGCTCTGATATCATTGTGGGCGGAGCTCTGAAGATGGCTGCTTGAGCCAGTAGCTCCTCACCACCCCAGCACAGCGGCGCCCATAACTCCGGTTCTACTGAACGAAATTTGGAACCACTGGTATCCACAGAACCCCCAGACTCCCGGGCACCCCCCCATCTATAAATAATAATTTTTACGGCTCAATGGAAGCCGCAACGGCCGATCGAAATTCCGCCCGAAAATCCAAGATGGCCGCCGAGTCACAGATTGTTTGTGTCAGTGCTGAGGTAAATTCAAAGGGAATTAATATGGCAGATCTGATAGCCCAACAATGTTCCTCACATGCATCTGGCTTTATTATACAGACTATCTCTCCATCTCATCCCCCTCATGAACCCCTAAGGGAACATTTTCAGGAGAACTCAACATTAACCCCTTTGGCTAATCCTATTATGGATCAGGACAGCTCTTTTCCTGTCAGCTCTCTGACCAATACATCTACATTTTCTATGGCCAACTTGTACCAGACCCTGGCTGAATTACTTGATAGGGGCCTCTCTCAAACTGCGGCTAAAATCACGGGAGAATTAAAGGCTGATTTTCAGAATTTAGGAGCCAGAATTGAGAACATAGAGTGTAAGTTGGATCAAACAGTGTCCGCCACAAATCAAAATGCAGAACAAGTCCATTTTATTCAAGAACAATTAGATACAGCTTTGTCTAGGATCGACGATTTGGAAAATAGGTCCAGGAGATATAATATCCGTATTAGAGGACTTCCAGAAACCATAACTGACATCCCGGCAGCGATTCAAAATATGATTCAATCCCTAATCCCAGAAATTCCACAAGACCGCCTGGAGCTAGATAGAGCACATAGGGCCTTAGGTCCTCTAAGGAAAGATGGTCTACCGAGAGACATAATAATTAAACCCCATTTCTATGCGATAAAGGAGGAAATTATGAGCAAGGCGCGAAATATGTCTACGATTCTATGCCTGGGTCATAAAATCCAATTATATGCAGACCTCTCTCCCTCTACAATGCAACGCAGACGTGCAATGAAGCCTCTACTTCTAGCCCTCATACAAAAAGACATTAAATACAAGTGGGCATTTCCATTTGCAGTAAAATTCTCTTACAAAGGGAAGAATCATTCCTTTTCTACTTTTCCTGACGGCGAAAAACTGTTATTGAATCTCAAGATCATCACTCAAGAAAATGGCATGGACACTTCTCGAAGTGGCCCACAATCTTCAAAGAGACCGAACCCTACCAGCCCTCAATCTCCCTTGTGGACCAGGGCAAGAACCAAGAAAGCCAAAGACAATGGTCCCGCTTGAAGAGACCCAAGCTCACAATTTATACTTTGTACTCCTCGATTCCCATGAGTTCCAGGAAAGATTTATTCTAAGAGCCTGGAACAAATGTTTTTTTTTTTGTTCTGATTGTTTAAATTTTTCCAAAATGTTTTGCAAGGGGTTTTTATCCACGTCTCAATTTTTCTGAGTTCGATCTACTACTTGTAGAGTTCTTTGTCCAATTTGGGGGGGTGAGACTCTCGCTCCTCTATCCACTTCAGGGGGGAGAGGTGGGGGTCCCTCCGGACAGACCTGAATATGGTAGATCTAGTAAGTCTTTAATTTTTTTTTAAGGGGCGCCCTGGCTGGGGTGGGTCCCATGTGCTTCCATCTTTCCCCTGAGTCTCCTAGAGACTTTGTGGAAGGAATAGCCTTTTCCTTAGGGAACGGGCTTTTCATTTTCTACCTTGGTAGAAGTTTTGGGGAGGACTTTATCCTCCTCGAGATCGTTTTCATCCTTTTTTCGGTTTTTAAAAATTTTAATTAAATTTTTTTATTACTGTTTTTCTATGACAATTTTTTACTCTTCTTATTTTTTCCACTTTTTCATTCCTTTTTTCTCCTTTCCTATCTCTAATCCTATTATCACATGCCTGGCAGTTCTGGTTTTTGCAGATTCAATTGAAGGTACCCGCAACATGATCCTTTGGCTTTTGATTACCCGTCTAGAACACTTACAGATCCTGAGGATGGTGTATTGCGGTAAAGTAGATATAGTGGATGACGATGGCAGCTCCCTCCCTGAGTCCCATGGCTGATTCCGTACTAGGTTCACTCAAAATAGCTACACATAATGTTCAAGGCATGAATTCCCCTGTTAAGAGACGCAAACTCTTTGACTCTTATAAATCCCTGGGTATTGACATACTCATGATTCAGGAAACCCATTTCCCTAGGCAATTCAATCCCAGCTTTATACACTCCCGATTCCCACAATTTTTTTTAGCTAATGCCGAAAAGAAAACCAAGGGTGTGGCTATTTGTATTTCAAAATCATGCCAGTTTAGTTTCATATCTGATTTCAAAGATCCTGAGGGCAGGTTTATACTGGTTAAGGGCACAATAGAGGGACGAATATATTCTCTGATTTCATATTATTCCCCCAATTCAGGGCAAGATACATTTTTTCGATTCATCCTGGACACCCTATCTCCTCAATTAGAGGGCACAATCATTTGGGGGGGAGATTCCAATGCAGTATTTGATCAGGGGTTGGACAAATCCAAACCCCCCTCGACCCAATTAACCAGACCCACTAAGATAAGCCTGAAAATAGCTAGACTTTTGCATGATAAAGGCCTAGCTGATGTATGGCGAGAATCTAATCCTTCTATAAGAGATTATACTCATTACTCTCACCCACACAACACCTACTCTAGGATTGACCATATCCTGGTTCCTTCCTATATTCTCCCGGATGTTATTAAGTCAATTATCAAAGACACGGTCCTTTCTGATCACTCCATGGTTGTCATGTTCCTACGCATAAAAACTGGTAGATCAAAGGGGGGTAATTGGAGACTAAATGAGTCTTTACTTTCCGATCCAGCCATACAAATGGAAATAGATAAAGCTCTTCAAGAATACTTCAGCTTTAATGATATAGAAAATGTTTCCGCTGAAGTCCTTTGGGCTGCTCATAAGGCCTTTATTAGGGGCAAGCTTATCCAAATTTTGACAAGAATCAAAAAGGAAAGGGAAGCGGGCATTGATAGATTGGAGAGATCATACAGGACCCTGAGAACACAGCATAAAAGGAAACCTTCTCCATCCTTATTGTCTAAGATTGAAAGGAGTAGACTAGAACTCAATTTAGCACTCACTACAAAAGCGGAGAAATCTTTCCGTTGGACAAGTAATACATTTTATACTCAAACAGGTAAAATAGGTAGAATGTTGGCATCCAAATTGTCTCCTAAAACGAGAGTTTATTCCATACCTAAGATCCGCATTGCTGGACAGGACCCCACGGCTAACCCTGAAAAGATACTAAAGGCTTTTCAGACATTTTATTCTGAACTCTATAGCGACCCTTCAAATATACCCATGAACTCGGTATCCTCATACCTAGATGGCCTCCCTATTCCATCCTTGAATATGGAACATAGAGATATCCTAGAAGCTCCCTTCTCTGTTGAAGAGGTTACAGCAGTAATTCAAGATCTCAGGGCGGGATCAGCCCCGGGACCTGATGGATTATCAGCTCCCTACTACAAAGCCTTCAAGGACACCCTTACCCCATATTTAACAAAATTTTTTAATTTTACTACAAGGGGTTCCCAATTAGGTACACAACTTAATACAGCCTACATTACTGTTATACCCAAACCGGATAAAAACCCAGAAGAAGTTTCCAATTATCGCCCTATTTCTTTGATAAATAATGATTTGAAAATTCTCACTAAAATTTTAGCGAATCGCCTCTCCTCTTTTATTACTAAATATATTCACAAGGATCAGGTAGGATTTATGCTAGGAAGACAAGGCCCAGATCAAGTGAGAAGAGCGATTGATATTATCTCCCTTTTGCAGTCCAACTGGGATGGAGGTCAAAAACAACAGGGTTTCCTGTTAGCACTTGATCTGGAGAAGGCCTTCGACTCTGTATCCTGGCAATACTTTTTTCCCCTATTAGAACGATGGGGTTTTGGCCCACGTTTTATGGGAGTTATTAGAGCTCTGTATTCTCAACCTAAAGCTCAAATTCGTATACAGGGATATTATTCCTCTCCGATAAATATAGCCAGGGGTACAAGACAAGGTTGTCCACTATCCCCTATTGTCTTTGCTATGGCCATTGAAAGCTTGGCCATAGCCATTAGACAAAATTCTGACATTAAAGGCGTAACCTGTGGGAATCAGATGCATAAATGCGGACTTTTCGCAGATGATTTGCTTCTCTTTCTTACCTCTCCCATTACCTCCCTCCCGAATCTTTATAAAGTAATTTCTGATTTTTCTAATATTTCAGGACTCAGGGTCAATTTTGCCAAGTCACAGGCACTAAATATTTCCCTCCCGTTACCCATAGTTTCCCTCATCAAACAGTCTTTCAAATTTGAATGGAATTCTTCTCATATTAAATATCTGGGAATCTTTCTGACTGCTCGAACAGAATCTCTTTACACAAGTAACTATCCTCCCCTATTCCATAAAATTATTACAGATCTTAAAAATTGGGACAAATTCGAACTATCTTGGTTGGGCAGGATTAATTCAGTGAAAATGACATTACTTCCTAGAATTTTATATCTATTTCGTTCCCTCCCCATTCCCATCAGGAAAGATCAGATAAATTCCTTACAAAGTAAAATTCTCACATTCGTATGGGGCAAATCTAGTTACAGAGTTCCCCAAAACACCCTATATTTAAATAGGAAGAAGGGAGGGGTGGGTTTGCCTAACTTATATAATTATTTTTTAGCTGCCAGACTAGCACAATTATCTATATTTTATTCCAAGAATGAAAAACCGGACTGGGTGCTGATAGAAGAACAAGCGGTACCACAATTATCCTTAGAGTACCTGCTTTGGTGCCCACAAAGACAGAGACCACCTATTTTATCCCCTTCCTTATCTCAATCATTTTCCCTTTGGGACAGACTCCGTCCTCTTCCCACTCTAGTGTCTGTAACACAACCACTAGCACACATTTTTAATAATCCAAAATTCTTTCCTGGTATGGATACAGAGGCCTTCAGTTGGTGGACAAACAAAGGTCTATATAGGATAGGACAATACTTTACAAATCGGGGTCCTATTACCATGCCCCATTGTCTAAATAAATTTGACCTCCCTGACTCTGAAAAATTTCGATTTGAACAGATTTCACAATTCTTGAATGATATTTGGACGGAGAAACCTCTTCCTCCCAAATTTACGGACTATGAGATCTGGTGCGGATCGGCCGTGGGACAAAGGGGGGGCATTTCTGTCATCTACTCTTCACTTACTTGTACAGCTACTAAAGCCTCATACATGAAAGCATGGGAAGATGACCTCCAGCTAAATTGGGATCTAGGATCCTGGCAAAAGGCCAACTTTCGCTCATTCCAAAGTATTTTGAACACCTCCCTCATGGAAGCTAACTTAAAAGTTGTCATGAGATGGTATATGACTCCCATCAGGCTTGCATCCATCTACCCAGAATCGGATCCCAACTGCTTTAGAGGCTGCCATTTATTGGGCTCGATGGTGCATATCTGGTGGGAATGTCCTAGGATCAGGCCGATCTGGAAGAAAATTTTTAATCTCATATTTAAGGTCACTTCGTGTTCAATACCTAGGTCAGCTTCTGTTGCTCTTCTCAATGACAATATTCCCAACGTTTCTAAACCAACTAGAAAACGGATTCACTTTATACTTCTGGGGACTAAAATTATTATTGCTAGATCTTGGAGGAAGCCCAGGGTATCCATTAAGGCTATACACAATAAGATCTCTTGGATTATGGCTCAAGAGAAGATGGTTAGCATATCAACTAATTTAATCCCTAAATTTGAGGCAATATGGGAACCTTGGGCAGTTTTCTGTGGCGTTTCTTTGAAGGTCAGGCATGACCCTGACCGCTCTAATTCCTAAAGGGCCTCATGTTCGGCATGTGATTTCTTCTTATTTCTTTCTTCTTCTATTCTATCTTTTCTTGGTTCTTTTATCTTTTGTTTTATTTATTTTTATTTTATTTTTGTTTCGATGCTTAAACATGATTCAAAGATTTGATATCATTATTTACTGTGTTCTTATTGCGGTATTTCCAAGTCTTAAATTTGATGGGCGTTATTGTATATGAGTGTAGTACTGTTCTTCATTAAGATTCCGAGTTCCTTTTTATTGGTTTCATATGAGGATGGCGGGCTGGGGGGGGGGGCTGACCTGGGCGCAGGATGATCCCGTTAGGGGCGTCCAGGTGGGGTGTGACTTCCCTGAATGCCTATTTTTCATTTTTTTTTATTTTTTTTTAATCTCTTGATGAGAACATTGTGACATAAACAATTGGAAATAACCCTTTGTCATGTTTAAACAACAATTTTTTAAGATTTTCTGTACATGTCTTGAATTGAAAAATAAAAATTTATTGAAATTAAAACAGCTGCTCTATTCACTTCAGCCCGAGCCCGAGGGCTTTCACACTGGAGCGGTGCGCTGGCAGGGCGTCAGAAAAAGTCCTGCCAGCAACTTCTTTGGAGCGCATTAGGAGCGGTGAACTCACCGCTCCTAATGCGCTCCTGCCCATTGAAAGCAATGGGCAGCACCGCCATGCCGCTGGCAATACGCCGCAGTAGCGGCGCATCTGGGGCGGTTTTAACCCTTTCTAGGTCGCTAGCGGGGGTTAAAAGTGCCCCGCTAGCGGCCGAAATGTGACACAAATCCGACAGTAAAATAGCAGCGTTTTACCGCTTTTTTACCGCCCACGCTCAGGGCGGCGTAGTGTGAAAGCAGTCTTAGTAATATCAAATAATTATTAAAAGTACGGTGAGCTCATCCTCTCAGTCTGCTGCAGAGTGTGTCAGCTTGTATTTAAACTGTCCGCTCTGTATATAGCTTCTGACAGGCTGCACAAGCAGCCCTGTATCTCTGGAACCATAAATGATAGCAGCCCCATATTTTGACCAGTGGTGGGGTGTGTCTTCAGCTACATACCCCTCAAATATGGAGTCTCTGTGGTCCCTGGTCGCCGAGCTACAGTCTTCAAAGTCGATCTTTCTTTTTTTTTGGGCAAATGGGCCTATCTTGAGGAAGGGGCCTGGAGCTGTGTGGCATCATGTATGACATGATGGTTCAGAGAACTTTGCTCCACACAACACGTTAATCATCGTAGGGCTGAGTGAATGTGATTTGTGTGTGTGATTGGAACTGTATTGTAATGTACTGTATCCATGGGCTGCTTTGCAGTACAGCATGGAATGTACCCCAATTAAGTATTTGCTTATTATATATTTTATATATTTATATATATGCTTTTTCAATAAAAAAAGTAAGCTAAGCATTCTAAATCTATTCTGTCAAGTGGCAACTAAATGTTGGAATACAGTATATAAAAAGGTAGATAAAAACAGTTATGCGAGTATTTATCCTGAATAAATCACTTTAAAGGGGGACATCAATTAAATATTGAAGAAAGTGGGTTTTACCATCTGTATACAATGTAGGTGCTAGGTACTGTATTCTTTATAATAAGAGTAAATAAGGTGTAACATGCTTAATAGTGTAAAAAACATATTTGAAAAAAAAAAGTTTGGATTATTTTCTTATAACTAAGTGATTCTAAAGGGTTTTTCTAAAAAATATAACAAACATGTCATACTTACCTGCTCTGTGCAACGGTTTTGCACAGAGCAGCCCAGATCCTTCTCTTCTCAGTCCCCCTGTCGGTGCTCCCGGCATTTCTCCCTCTCTGAGTACCCCTATAGCAAGCCGCTTGTTATGGGACACTCTAGCGTGCTCGCTCCTTAACCAGCTCTATATGTCTCTTGACATATAGAGTGCAACTCTGCCCCTCCTCCCACTCCTTTTCACTAACTGTGATTGACAACAGCTGGAGCCAGTGACTGCCTCTCTGTGAAGTGAGGACAGAGAGAGCCAAAAGAGTTGCTTGTGTCCCACACATTGCTGGATTGAGATAGGGCTCAGGTAAGTATACGGGGGGCTGTGGGGGAGCTGCTTGCAGAAGATTTGTTACCTAAATGCATAGAATGCATTCAGGTAAAATAAAACCCATACATTTGAAACCATTTTAATTGTATTCAGAGTTATAGTTTCTAGAAATATCTTTTGCCCAGGGAACGAATGAGTGCATTTAGAATCATAAAGGAAAAATCTGACGATAGTAGTTTGGTAGGGGATATTTTTTTGCCATTGTCTGGACCAAAACTATTGAAATTTACAATAAGTCGAAGTCGATGGATGTATGTATTTCTACCTTACTATGTATTAGAAAGTGGAACTCTAGGAAAGAAGCTAAATACACAGTTGACATAGGCATATTTGCAAAGCTTTGCCTTCCAAAACTTTTGTTTTATTCATTCAGAAACCTAAATTTAAAGACAAATGCCAAAGTTGGTGTAAGCTACCTCTGACAGTGATAGGAAGAGCAAATCTTATTAAAATGATTTGGGCTCCGCAATTACTTTACGTGTTTAACCACTTAACGACCGCCCACTGTAAATATACGTCGGCAGAATGGCACCGACAGGCAGAATCACGTATATGTACGTGATTGCCTTTGTATAGTTGGGGGTCCGATCGGACCCCCCTTCTTTACAGTGAGCGGTCGTTTTACCTTCGGGAGCGATCCGGCATGAGGGGACGGCCGTTCGATTCCGGCCACCCCCTCTCGATCGCTCCCGGCGAATGAGAGCTTCCCCTGCCTGTGTGCTTGTTTACACAGGCTGGAGGAAGTGATGTCATCTCTCCTGCGGCGCTCACATATACCGAGCGCCGTACAGGAGAAGATGCAGGTTAGTGCACACAACACTACACTGACACCAGGACACATAGGTACATAAATCGCCCCCCCAGGCCCCCCCAGACACCCCCAGATCACCCCCCAGATCACCCCCCAGCCCCCAGTCACAGTGTCACTGATTGCAGTGACCATTTATTTAGTGATCACTGCAATCAGTGACATTTGTGACTGTAAAAGTGTCAGTACATTTAGTTTTAGGTCCAGTGTAGCCCCCTAACCCCCCCTAATAAAGGTTTAACCCCCTGATCACCCCCCAGATAACCCTTTCACCCCCTAGTACCGCCGTCGCTAAGCGATCATTTTTCTGATCGATGTCTTAGCGTCGGTGATGCTGATCGGTAGGCAGTAATTTTTTTTAGGTTCGCCGCAGGTTTTTATAGCGTCGGGTACCCCCATATATTACCTAATAAAGGTTTAACCCCCTTGATTGCCCCCCAGGTAACCCTTTCACCCCCTATCACCACGGTCACTAAGCGATAATTTTTCTGATCAATGTTTTAGCGTTGGCAATGCTGATCGGTAGCCAGTAATTTTTTTTAGGTTTGCCGCAGGTTTTTATAGCGTCGGGTACCCCCATATATTACCTAATAAAGGTTTAACCCCCTTGATCACCCCCCAGGTAACCCTTTCACCCCCTAGCACCGCCGTCACTAAGCGATCATTTTTCTGATCGATGTCTTAGCGTCGGTGATGCTGATTGGTAGCCAGTAATTTTTTTTAGGTTCGCCGCAGGTTTTTATAGCATCGGGTACCCCCATATATTACCTAATAAAGGTTTAACCCCCTTGATAGCCCCCCAGGTAACCCTTTCACCCCCTATCACCACGGTCACTAAGCGATAATTTTTCTGATCGCTGTCTTAGCGTCGGTGATGCAGATCAGTAACCAGTAAATTTTTTTTAGGTTCGCCGCAGGTTTTTATAGCGTCAGGTACCCCAATATATTACCTAATAAAGGTTTAACCCCCTTGATCGCCCCCCAGGTAACCCTTTCACCCCCTATCACCACTGTCGCTAAGCGATCATTTTTCTGATCGCTGTCTTAGCGTCGGTGATGCAGATCGGTAGCCAGTAATTTTTTTTAGGTTCGCCGCAGGTTTTTATAGCGTCAGGTACCCCCATATATTATCTAATAAAGGTTTAACCCCCTGATTGCCCCCCAGGTAACCCTTTCACCCTCTATCACCACTGTCGCTAAGCGATCGTTTTTATGATCGTTGTCTTAGTGTCGGTGATGCAGATCGGTAGCCAGTAATTTTTTTTTAGGTTCGCCGTCAGGTTTTTATATAGCGTCAGGTACCCCCATATATTACCTAATAAAGGTTTTAACCCCCTAATTGCCCCTAGTTAACCCTTTCACCAGTAATCACCATATAAGTGTTACGGGTGACGCTGGTTAGTTAGTTTGCTTTTTATAGTGTCAGGGCACCCGCCGTATATAACCCAATAAAGGTTTAACCCCCTGATCGCCCGGCGGGTGATATCAATTAGGTTTTAGCGTCAGAGAGGGTCTGCGTCACACCCCAGGCAGCGTCAGGTTAGTGCCAGTAACGCTAACACCCACGCGTGAAGCATACACCCCCCTTAGTGGTATAGTATCTGAACAGATCAATATCTGATCTGATCAGATCTATACTAGCGTCCCCAGCAGTTTAGGGTTCCCAAAAACGCAGTGTTAGCGGAATCAGCCCAGATACCTGCTAGCACCTGCGTTTTGCCCCTCCGTCCAGCCCAGGCCACCCAAGTGCAGTATCGATCGATCACTGTCACTTACAAAACACAACACACATAACTGCAGCGTTCGCAGAGACAGGCCTGATCCCTGCGACTCCAGTGCTGTAGGAGGTGATTTCGCCACCACAGTTAAAAAAAAAAAAGCATATATGCCGAAGCATTGGGGCAGCAGGGGCAGAGGAGCGATTTTGCTCCTAATGCCGCGTACATACAGTCGAAATTCCGACGGAGGCTTGCCCGTGGAAAAGTCTGACCATGTGTACGCGGCATAACTTTTGCGGGAAGATGCCCCCATGCTTCGGCATATATAAATGGTGCATGTATGCCCATCATTAGAAGTGGGTGGATGAAGGGCGGTATTCTAATGGTGGGCATACCCACCGATCAATCTTTTTTTTTCGTTCAGCCAACAGGCTGCATGAAAAAAAAGATTACAATACATGTCCAACAAGGACCAGCAACGTACTGGTATGTTGCTGGACTTTGAATGTTTATACCAGAATGATGCCTGCGGGTTTAGGTATCATCTTGGTATCATTCTTTTCAGCCAGCGGCCGGCTTTCATGTAAAAGCAATCCTAGTGGCTAATTAGCCTCTGGACTGCTTTTACAAGCAGTGGGAGGGAATGACCCCCCCCGGATATAAAAAGCGCCATTGGGAAATTGGGAAAGCATTTTATCACACCGATCTTGGTGTGGTCAGATGCTTTGAGGGCAGAGGAAAGATCTAGGGTCCAATAGACCCCAGTTTTTTCAAAAAAGAGTACCTGTCATTACCTATAGCTATCATAGGGGATATTTACATTCCCTGAGATAACAATAAAAATGATAAAAAAAAAATATGGAAGCAACAGTTTAAAAATAAAATAAAAAATCAAAATTAATAATAAAAAAAAAATTAAAAAAAAAGTACCCCTGTCCTGCCCTGCTCTTGCCCAATGGCAAACGCAAGCGTCGGTCTGGCGTCATATGTAAACAGCAATTGCACCATGCATGTGAGGTATCACCGCGAAGGTCAGATCGAGTTCAGTAATTTTAGCAGTAGACCTCCTCTGTAAATCTAACGGGGTAAGGCTTTTAAAGGCTTTTAAAGGCTTTTAAAAATGTATGTAGTTTGTCGCCAATGCGCGTTTGTGCGAAATTTTAAAGCATGTCGTGTTTGGTATCTATGTACTCGGCCTCAGATCATCTTTTTTATTTCATCCAACATTTGGGCAATATAGTGTGTTTTAGTGCATTAAAATTAAAAAAAGTGTATTTTTTCCCCAAAAAATGCGTTTGAAAAATCGCTGCGCAAATACTGTGTAGAAAAAAAAAATGCAACACCCACCATTTTATTCTGTAGGGCCTTTGCTTTAAAAATATATATAATGTTTGGGGGTTCAACATAATTTTCTTGCAAAAAAAATATGTTTTCATGTAAACAAAAAGTGTCAAAAAGGGCTTTGTCTTCAAGTGGTTAGAAGAGTGGATGTAAGCTTCCTAATGTTGTGTATAAAATGCCAGAACAGTTCAAAACCCCCCCAAATGACCCCATTTTGGAACGTAAAAACACCCCAAGCTATATACTGAGAGGCATGTCGAGTCCATGGAATATTTTATATGTTGACACAAGTTGCGGAAAAAAAACAATTTTTTTTTTTTTTTGCACAAAGTTGTCACTAAATGATATATTGCTCAAACATGCCATGGGCATATGTGGAATTACACCCCAAAATACATTCTGTTGCTTCTCCTGAGTACGGGGATACCACATGTGTGAGACTTTTTGGGAGCCTAGCCGCGTACGGGACCCCAAAAACCAATCACCGCCTTCAGGCTTTCTAAAGGGTGTAAATTTTTGATTTCACTTCTCACTGCCTATCACAGTTTCGGAGGCCATGGAATGCCCAGATGGCACAAAACCCCCCCAAATGACCCCATTTTGGAAAGTAGACACCCCAAGCTATTTGCTGAGAGGTATTGTGAGTATTTTTCAGATCTCGCTTTTTGTCACAAAGTTTTGAAAATTGAAAAAAAAAAAAAAAAAAATGTTCTTACTTCATTTTCAAAAACAAATGAGAGCTGTAAAATACTCACCATGCCTCTCAGCAAACAGCTTGGGGTGTCTACTTTCCAAAATGGGGTCATTTGGGGGGGTTTTGTGCTATTTTGGCATTTTATGGCCTTCGAAACTGTGATAGGTAGTGAGGAGTCAAATCAAAAATTTGTGCCTAGAAATCCTGAAGGCGGTGATTGGTTTTCGGGGTCCCGTACGCGGCTAGGCTCCTAAAAAGTCCCACACATGTGGTATCCCCGTACTCAGGAGAAGCAGCAAAATTTATTTTGGGGTGCAATTCCACATATAACCATGGCATGTGTGAGCAATATATCATTTAGTGACAACTTTTTGTAATTTTTTTTTTGTCATTATTCAATCACTTGGGACAAAAAAAAATATTCAATGGGCTCAACAGGCCTCTCAGCAATTTCCTTGGGGTGTCTAATTTCTAAAATGGGGTAATTGGGGGGGGTTTGTGCTATTTTGGCATTTTATGGCCTTCAAAACTGTGATAGGTAGTGAGGAGTGAAATCAACAATTTACACCCTTAGAAATCCTGAAGGCGGTGCTTGGTTTCCGGGGTCCCGTACGTGGCTAGGCTCCTAAAAAGTCCCACACATGTGGTATCCCCGTACTCAGGAGAAGCAGCAGAATGTATTTTGGGGTGCAATTCCACATATAACCATGGCATGTGTGAGCAATATATCATTTAGTGACAACTTTTTGTATTTTTTTTTTTTGTCATTATTCAATCACTTGGGACAAAAAAAAAAATATTCAATGGGCTCAACATGCCTCTCAGGAATTTCCTTGGGGTGTCTACTTTCTAAAATGGGGTCATTTGGGGGGTTTTGTACTGCCCTGCCATTTTAGCACCTCAAGAAATGAGATAGGCAGTCATAAATTTAAAGCTGTGTAAATTCCAGAAAATGTACCCTAGTTTGTAAACGCTATAACTTTTGCGCAAACCGATAAATATACGCTTATTGACATTTTTTTTACTAAAGACATGTGGCTGAATACATTTTGGCCTAAATGTATGACTAAAATTGAGTTTATTCGATTCTTCTTATAACAAAAAGTAGAAAATATCATCTTTTTTCAAAATTTTCGGTCTTTTTCCGTTTATATCGCAAAAAATAAAAATCGCAGAGGCAATCAAATACCATTAAAAGAAAGCTCTATTTGTGGGAAGAAAAGGACGCAAATTTAGTTTGGGTACAACATTGCATGTCCGCACAATTTACAGTTAAAGCAGCGCAGTGCAAAATTCTGAATTCACCTCTGGTCCTTTAGCTACCAAATGGTCCGGGGCTTAAGTAGTTAATAACTCACCCATATGGATCACAGCACTCTGGTTTAGAAAAATAGAATCTCTCTTCAGAGAGTTGATTTGGAAGAAAAAACAACCACGTATAAAGTTATCAACAATAATGTTACCCAAAGAAGAGGGCGGTCTCGCGGTTCCCCATCCGAAAAATTATTTTTTGGCTTCACAACTACAACATTTTAGTGGATGGACAACTGTATCAGGATTTGATCCTATACAGTGCCTAATACTATCAATTTATGAAGTATATCCATTGATTTCTTTATTAGAGTCGAGAAATCAATTGCGCGATAAAGGATTCCATACCGGTAAATTATTTGATAAGGTGTGGCAGGCAAATGAGGGAAAATTACTGAATTAAAGGGATATACCTCATATACTCCAATTTGGAATAATAGTAGTTATGTGGAACTGGTGAAATTGAAAGGATTTGACATTTGGAGGCAGAAGAGACTAAGGTATATGGCACAGTTATTTAAGGAAGATGTGATGAAAACCTTCAGTGAATTAATAGAAGATTACAATATTCCAAATCAAAGATTTTTTAAATTTTTACAGCTCAGGCATGCACTAAAATCACAGGGTCGTTTACAGGAATTAAAGTTTAATAAGTCAGTGGTAATAGCCTTGTTGGATAAGATTGGGAAAAAAAGGGTCTGATATCACAATTATATGATATATTGTTTGATAAATTAAAAAAACTGTGGCTACACCAGCAAGATCAGCCTGGTCGGGTGATATAGGGCCAATTTCAGATGAACAGTGGGCACAGGCATTATCGGCAATACCTCAGTCTTCTCTATCTCCAACACAAAATTTAACACAATTATTTATCCTCCACCGGGTACACTATACACCAGATAAATTATTCAAATGGAAATGTCGATATACAGACCAATGTCCAAGATGTAAAGGGAGAGTTGCTAATTCAATACATATGCTATGGAGATGCCCTAAACTCCATCGCCATTGGTCTGGGGTGGTATCTATGATCAATAGTGTACTTGAGATAGGGTTGCTTATATAGCCTGGGGGATAACAGCTATAAATTCCAAGTGAGCTAAATCAAAATTACACTCAATTCAAAGCCCTGCAAACTGAGTTACACACTAGGGGGCTCATAACATAATTTAGCACTTTATACAGCTAACAGGTGAGAAATATAAGTCATTTATTTTACTACACAGAATAATTACAAGTGTTTTCAGTGAGAGATCAAAGAAACAGAAAACATAATGTTCCTGCCTTGAAGAGCTGGTAATGTAATTAGTTCAGAAATGTAAGAAAACATTAAATGGCAAAGGAAGTACGGCATGTTAAAGAGAAAATAGGATTGATGTCTGCCTGTGTAGAGGACCTTTTTAAGGCCAACTTATCTGGGATACAGCTAAATACATTTGTACCATTACCTGTCTTTAAAAAATGTTACTCAGTATGGACAAGACCTCTTCATAGGGACTACATAATATTTATCAAAGGCTCCTTCCTAAGAACCTGCTGTTTTATCCATTTAAAAGAAGGGAAGAAAAAAAGGTTAGTAATTTGTGCATTTGTAAAATGTTTACTGAGGCAAATAATAAAGGAAAATAATAATAGCCTTCTTTAAAAAAACACCACACACAACATTGACATATTTACCGCAAGTGGTTTTAAACAATTAAAGTATGTAAAACCTATAGAATAATGTAATATTTAAATATATTTGGAAATGTATGCAAGAAAAACCTCTGTTTCTAACCGGAGATGTTTAGTTAGGTATTTTGTGCTGGGGAATTTTTGTACTACATACATAAAAAAACATAATAATAAACAGAATATCCTGCAAATCCCTCTCACTGGCTGCCGGTCACAAGGGCTCCCTAAAATGCCTGTAATGACATCACAAAGGATAAAAGTTTTAACCACCTAAGGACCAGCCCCTGTATATATACGTCGGCAGAATGGCACGGACAGGCATATCAACGTACCTGTACGTCCCCTTTAAATGCCTGTCCGTGTGGTCGTGCGCGCGCCACCGGCGGCACGCTCGTGACCCTGCCGCCATCCCCGTGAGTCGGGCCGCGGGTCCCACAGACTCGATCGCTGCGGGGATCCCTGCGATCATCTCACGGAGGAATAGAGCAGGGAGATGCTTGTGTAAACAGGCATCTCCCCGCTCTGACTAGTGACAATGACACTGATCTCGGCTCCGTGTACTCGGAGCGGAGATCACTGTCATGTGACACAGAGCCCATCCCCCCTACAGTAAGAAACACTATGCAGGGAACACTTAACCCCTACAGCGCCACCTAGTGGTTAACCCCTTCACTGCCAGTGTCATTTTCACAGTAACCAGTGCATTTTTATAGCACTGATCGCTGTGAAAATGACAATGGTCCCAAAAATGTGTCAAAAGTGTCCAATGTGTCCGCCATAATGTCACAGTCATGAGAAAAATCACTCATCGCCACCATTACTAGCAAAAAAAAAAAAATGATAAAAATGCCATAAAACTATCCCCTATTTTGTAAACGCTATAACTTTTGCGCAAACCAATCAAAAAACGCTTATTGCGATTTTTTTTACCAAAAATATGTAGAAGAATATGTATCGGCCTAAACTGAGGAAAAAATATGTTTTTTTATATATTTTTTGGGGATATTTATGTAGCGCTACCCCCAGTTAAGAGAGCCGCTGGTTTGATTTCGGGCCCTGCACGCAGCACCGCCAAACCCCGGCAATCTTACTCGACCCACTCTGGCACAGTCAGTCTAGGGTTAAACTCCTATCACTCTCAGGTGTATTGTACTTAATAATCTCTAAACAGTCAGACAACACGCTGAGGCAAGAATATAAGTATATATCAGCTTTACTGGTAACGAAGGAGTCAAAGTATAACATGCAACATATACATGGGCCTGCAGAGCCCTGCATCAATCAATGTACTAGGTGCAGAACAATAATATGGTGCCACGCAGTGTCCACCACGCGGAGCTATTATGGCGTGCGCTCTCCTATGGCGTAGTAACACAAACTTTCTAACTCCCTGCCTAAGTCAGGCCTGACATGGGATGGAACTGAGTCTCTTTTCCCTAAGGAAGGAAGGTTTCTTCACCGGCCAGCTTTCCTTGGTGCACTTGAAGAAATAACCATTTGTAATCCACATTGGGTGGTAACTTGAAATAACAGGGCAAAATGGGGGTGGGTAGGTACTTCAACTCTGTCCCGCTACCGGACCCCCCAAGAAACACTGGTGAGCGAACAGTGGGCCTAGGCAGTCTACAGGCCTGAACACAACTCATTCTATTGATATGGGCAGGTGCCCGCTCACCACTCCAGGCGCGATCCCAGCCTGGGACTTCCACCGCATGTGTGTCGCACACAGCGTCTGCTCCGATCGAGTCCCCGATCCAACTCTCGTCCTATCACGACGGGTCAGGGTCCACCCAGGCTCCGCAGTATCGTGGAAGGCTCTTCGGACTTCAAGCAAGGCCTCAGGCTTCAGGCCTTGCCCCACAGCCGATCCGCACGGTATGACTTGTTGCTTGAAGCGCCGTGTCCCAAGAGAGCGAGCTCCACCTCGCCTCCCACTTAAGTAACCCCTCCCATGAGTCTCTGCGGTGGAACCTCTGCCCTGGGGCCGAATGAGTTTCTGGGTAACGTAGTCCTGGGGCCTTAAAGAGACCCCGCTACACACTCCCCCCACTTGAACTCTTTGGTTCCCAAAGATAACATAACTTCAAGCTACACATTTAATAACATCCATCAATTTTCCATATGATGTCGGTAGAGGAAATTCCCACCAGAAACGGGGCGTGAACTCCTCTGCCCACAGGACACATTAACAACAGCATCCTGTCTAACTGTGCCAGAGAGTGAGCTGGGGTTGCCTCCCACCAAATGAACAGTGGGAGGGTCAGGGTCTTACGTACTCCTTCTGGCAGTGAATACAGTGTCTTCCGCACTCTTCCCCATTTGTGGGTAGGTTAATCTCCTGGGAGGTTTTATTGCCCTCCGCTTCCTCTGTCCTCTTGGACTTTCTGTGGGAACAGATTCTTCTTCTGTAACCAACTTGGGAGTTCCTTCTAATTCGGGAGCATCTGTCTCCGGAGCAGGAAGATACATGGCTTCCCTTGGGTCCTCCTCGGGGGATAGTTCACCCACACTCTCCCAAGCATCTGACCAATGACTAGATGGAATGAACTCCGTAGCTTCTGCATTCAGTGTCTGATCCTCGGTATCTTCGTCAGGTGGAAGATCAATAGCAGAAGTCATTGGGCCCTGGGAAGGCCAAAGCCAGCCAATTTCCTCTCCCTCGTCTTCACTCATTTCTGAATCTTCTGTATCCTCCATCCGAGGGGTCTGAGACCGAGTGTTGGGTCTAGGGGTGTTCGGAATGGACATGGGTTCAGGAGAATCTATCCTAGGAGGCAACCGAACTGCTTCAGCGAGCGGAAGTAGGTGGTTCCGATGCCAAGTCTTCAAGGGCCCTAACTTCCCCTCGGGTTTAAGTCTGTAAACGGGTAGGCCTGGTAATTTTTTACAAATGACATAAGGTTCTGGTCTCCATCTATCTGCAAGCTTATGTTTTCCAGGGACCCCCAGGTTCTGCAACAACACTCTGTCTCCTGGTTGTAGGTCTTGGATCCTAACTTTTAGGTTGGGTGGGGCGCGTATTAGCTTATAAGTTTGCTTATCTGCCGTTTCTATGCTTGGCTTCTTGAAGTCTTCTGGGACACCATCCTTCCATTTTATCAGTACATATGTCAAAGGAGGTTCTGATCTTACATCCACTATCCATGCCTTCTGTTGTGGGGACAGGGACATCACTAACTGTTTCACTGCATCTTCTTGCCAGATCCCTGGGAGTTCTATGATCACTGCCCCATTTGGATCTGTGTTGACTGCTGCGCACCACTTCACTACTTCCAGTGGGTCCATGCTGGTACTTTTTGGCTGCTATTTGCTGCAACAGGATCCCGGACTCACGAGCCCCCACGTGTAGCGCTACCCCCAGTTAAGAGAGACGCTGGTTTGATTTCGGGCCCTGCACGCAGCACCGCCAACCCCCGGCAATCTTACTCGACCCACTCTGGCACAGTCAGTCTAGGGTTAAACTCCTATCACTCTCAGGTGTATTGTACTTAATAATCTCTAAACAGTCAGACAACACGCTGAGGCCAGAATATAAGTATATATCAGCTTTACTGGTAACGAAGGAGTCAAATTATAACATGCAACATATACATGGGCCTGCAGAGCCCTGCATCAATCAATGTACTAGGTGCAGCACAATAATATGGCGCCGCGCAGTGTCCACCACGCGGAGCTATTATGGCGTGCGCTCTCCTATGGCGTAGTAACACAAACTTTCTAACTCCCTGCCTAAGTCAGGCCTGACATGGAATGGAACTGAGTCTCTTTTCCCTAAGGAAGGAAGGTTTCTTCACCGGCCAGCTTTCCTTGGTGCACTTGAAGAAATAACCATTTATAATCCACATTGGGTGGTAACTTGAAATAACAGGGCAAAATGGGGGTGGGTAGGTACTTCAACTCTGTCCCGCTACCCCCAAGAAACACTGGTGATCGAACAGCGGGCCTAGGCAGTCTACAGGCCTGAACACAACTCAGTCTATTGATATGGGCAGGTGCCCGCTCACCACTCCAGGCGCGATCCCAGCCTGGGACTTCCACCGCATGTGTGTCGCACACAGCGTCTGCTCCGATCGAGTCCCCGATCTGCCCTGGGGCCGAATGGGTTTCTGGGTAACGTAGTCCTGGGGCCTTAAAGAGACCCGGCTACATTTATTATAGCAAAAAGTAAAAAATATAGCATTTTTTTCAAAATTGTCGCTCTATTTTTGTTTATAGCGCAAAATACCGCAAATACCACCAAAAGAAATCTCTATTTGTGGGAAAAAAAGGACGTAAATTTTGTTTGGGAGCCACGTCGCACAATCGAGCAATTGTCAGTTAACCTCCCTGGCGGTATGATTCTGTCTGGAATTATGTACCAAAAGCGGTACAATTATTTTGCATGGAAATTTGGCGTTATGTACTGTAGGCCTGCAATTCTTAGTAATTACTTACTTAAACCTGACCAAACAAGACTCTAGTAGACATCCCAGATGTGATAAATTTGAAACGCAAAATCATGAATTATAATCTAATAAGTAATATCATTTTATTCAATAATGCAGAAGAAAATAATGACATTTGTCAAACAAAGAAAATTCAATACACATCCTGAGTGTGATACATTTTAAAGCATGGAACTAGACAAAGTCCAACGTCGCAATCTGGACAATGGTATCTTGTTTCTTTTCTGACTTTTTTACCATTGCCATCTCTCTTGGAACAGCAGACCACGCACATCCTGGTAGGTGCTTGCTTTTTTGCGGTTGTCGGTATATAGTCCAAAAAATGACGTCCAGTCAGGCGTTCTGGGTTGACAACGCCAACAGCACGTCGTCCGGGTCTGTTCACAGCTACTGATGGCATCTGGTGGTTTACAAAAATCTGCTCAGCCACCTTCCAGATAAAGTCGGAATGAACAAGAGGCATGCCACTCTTTGCTTTGTATAGGATATACGCATTCCAAAGGCATTGTTCCAAAAGATGCCTGAAAATCTTTTTATAATATTTTTTCTGCTGTTTGCGCATAGCCGGGTAAAATGTCATTGCCTGATCGGCTCTGTCGACACCTCCCATGGTGGTGTTATAGTCCATCACAACTTGCGGCTTCAGCAGATCTTTCCCACCTTTTGTGTGGACCATGGCAGTGGCGGTATTGTGCACAGTACTCATGAGACACGCGTCCTTCTTGTCTCGCCATCACATTGCCATCATCTTACCCTTCTGCCAGGCAACCATTTCTCCTGTTTTTAGTTTTTTCTTGCCAAACATAGATGGCATGCCACGTCGGTTAGGCCTAACGGTACCATACCCATCAGTTTTGTTTTGTAGCAAAACCTCAAAAAGTTCCGGAGATGTATAGAAGTTGTCCGTGGTCACACAATATCCCTGGTTCAGCAATGGCTCCAGCAGCGTAAGGACAGATGATGTGGCCATCCCATAGCCGCTGTACCTTGGGTTGAACTTCGTGCCTTTACCGGTGTAAATGACCGAATTCCATATGTATCCGGTGGATGACTCGCAGAGCATAAAGAATTTGATGCCAAACCGCGCTCTTTTGGATGCGATGTACTGTATCCAGCTTAGGCGTCCCTTGTAGGCCATCAGACTTTCATCCACGCTGACGTCCCTGTCTGGCACGTAGGTCCGCTGGAAATTGGCCACGATCATTTGGCAAACCTCCCAGATTTTCTTTAGCTTGGGCGCAGGATGCGTGGCCTCATCAAACTCCTCATTGTTCGTGAAGTGGAAATACTTCATGATGAGGGAAAAACGATATTCAGACATCACGGTGCTAAAAAACGGAGTGGCCAGTAGCTTATTGGTGGTCCAGTACCATTTCTGGAGCGGTTTCCCCACCACCCCCTGGAGAATAATGAGTCCCAGAAAGTGCCAGATGTCCTCTTTCGTCACCGGTTCCCACTTTCTGCTTCGGGAAAATCTGGCATGCAGCGTAGCGGATTGCTGATCGGGGTAACGATTTGTCTCTGTGACAATTTTTTCAATTACCTCTTCAGTGAGAAATAATTGCAGGTATGCCAGAGGGTTGTCACACTCCACATCTACCTTCATCCCAGGTGATCCAGTGAAGGGAAATCTTGGGGGCGCTACCTGGTCCGTATCGGTGTCTATAGGGCACCAAGTGCGCACATCGCTGAGGTCGCTGGGGTCAGGTGCAGGATCATTGCCATTGTCACTTGCCAGATCCGTGTCGGTGTCAGTGTCAGATGACAAATCTCCCCACGACTCGCTATCGCTCTCTTCTGCGAGAAACTCCGTGTCGCTGCCGCTGTCACTCATCTGCTCCAAAAGCGCAGTTTTGGTAAAGCGCTTTTTTGATGCCATATTTTTATGGGCACAGATGACAGGCAAGGGGGCACTGTACAGGGCACTGTATGGTGATCAGAGATGATACAGTGTAATACAGTGTAATCAGATACAATATAAATGCTTTTATTTCTGTGTTTGTGTTGTGTGAACTTTTGAACTTTTTAAATTTGCCGCCCAGTTCCGCTCCCATGCGACGCTGCGGCTCGCAGGGAACGGAACCAGGAAGCGCCGACACTCGCCGGAGGTCTCGCTGGCGATCACAGCAGAGGACATCATCGCTGGATCGCCAGGAGAAGGTAAGGAAACTCTGCTGCGGGCTCTGCAATGTTACCCCGAGCGTGACTCGGGGTTACCGATCCTAGCAGGAAAAAACAACCCCGAGTCACGCTCAGGATTACCGCCAGGGAGGTTAAAGCGACGCAGTGCCAAATCGCAAAAAGTGCCCTGGTCCTTTAGCTGCAAAATGGTCTGGGGCTGAAGTGGTTAATATCTCTGTTCCTAAGCTAGGCAACAGAAATCATTTTAATTAATGTTATGCAGATAAGGAGGACATTTTTTTATTTGATTTGTCAGCTTTGAGGCCACCATAAAAAAGACTATTTGCAAGTGAGAAAAAAAAAGGTTTATTCATCATGTGCAACAATAATCGTTTAGAGTAAAGGCTGTGAAAATTTGAAATATTTATAGAAAATCCAGTATATTGTTTTCAAAAAGCAGTTTGATGCTTTTATAAAAGCAAGAAATATAACAGCTACTAATATTTAGGAAAGGGAACATCATGGTCTGTTGATACAAAATGTTATGCGGTGGCCTTTGGAGATACATTTTTCGCTATTTTGCATATTAGACCAAACTTTATATACCTGTACCTCACCTGTGGTCATTGGTTATTAAAGGTAAAACAATAGAGTGGTGTTAATTGAAAGTTACACATAGGACGCCAACTCCATCTAAATATAAAACATTTCAATTCCTCTCAAGTTTGCAAAATAACACATGGATGGTCTACAACACTACTGAATAATGTTCTGTGAACATATAAATTAAGTGCTAGATTTGGAGAAACAATTTTTAACTATAAAGCATGGTAAGAGGAAGATTAACGGTGAGGTTGTGCTGCTGTTTCATGGCAGTAATGAATTCCAAGTTGCATCCAGATATTCCAAAGTAAACAGTGCCTATATATGATTAAAATCCAAAAGAAGTTGGGTTAAGCAACATAACAACGATCAAAAACACAGGGCCACTTAAAACACAGTTGGGCAAAAAAAAAAAAAAATCATTTATGTTATACAAAGTTTTCAGAAAGCCCAAATCTCAATTTCAATGAAATTCTGTGGCATGCTTTAGAAAGGTAAGGAGTGCTATAGAATATGCCAGGAGAAAAATATGGTGATAAAAGGGGCAGCTTGGGGAGCCAGTCTGTATGATGAGGCCACAATTTACTGCACTCGGAACAAGGTTAGAGATTTGTTGGATAAATTCTGGTGTCTGTTTAGCAGACTTTGAATAGAAGTAACAGGTGTAGAAAAATTGGGCTTTGGGCATTGGTGGTGCCTTCACACCATAGCCCTATAGAGGTACTGTTGATGAAAGCAAGAATTGGCTTTGCTGTAAAAAATGTAAATTATATTCCCCAGTCAAAGAGTGGAAGAAAAATTGGGCTTTGGGTGTTGGTGGTGCCTTCACGCTGTAACCCTATAGAGGTACTCTTGATGAAAGCAAGAATTGGCCTTGCTGTAAAAAAAAAAAATTATATGCACCTGTCAAACAGGTCCTTTGGGTGTTAATTGTGCCCATAAAACCTATACCAAAAAATTTCTTCCAGATAAAATCAACACCCTCAAAGCTAGGCAGCCTAGAAAGTATTGCATAGATTCCATATCCCAAAAACACTTTATCAGCAACATGGCATCAGGGACTTGATAGCTGTTGCTAATCCAGGAATGATTCATTTGATAAATGTCAGCCGGCCAACAGTCTGTGGACAGATGCGCTCTCTTATCTGTCACAAAACCTCAGGCAGCACTGAATGCCCATTTGGAAAGCATTCTGGATGCAGGGCAGCCCAGCAGCTCAGTTGAATACTGGGAAAGTTCTGGCCAGTGGTCTATTCTCATGACCCAGTAACCCAGTGGATCGGTGACTGGAAAGCTCTCCACGTCTGTTTTCGCCCCTAAATAATCTTCCACCATATGATGCAGATGCTGCTGATGGGATGTGGAAGCTGACAGCCCTGGACGTCGAGGACTAAAATAAAATTACAATTCATCACTGAGGCGGCCCCCTTATCCACCATTCCTCATTTGACCAACAGTAGCCTCAAAGCTAGCTTTTCCATGAGACTGTAACCTACCAGAGTCTGGAAAGTCATTACATAAACTCCTCAAGATATTTCATCATCTGTTCCCTCTGGGGGGACGGAATGAGTTCTGAGATTTTCCCCTTGTAACAGTGGTCAAGGAGGGTTGCCAAACAATAATGAGCCTTCTCCTTGATGCCACAAATTCATGGGTCCTTTCACAGGCTTTAAAGAATAAGGGAGCCCATGCACCACAAGTTTAGAGAGGCATGAGAAGCAGAGTCTTCGTGGTCACTGAGGATTACTGTATCTGAAACTGCCTCCTCCCAGCCACGTACTACTCCCAAGGGTTTTGGGGACATAAAACCATCTCTTAAGGTTTGTATGTCTTCCTCTGCTTCAATGCCTCCAAAACTTCCAGAATCCTCCTCCTCCTCCTGTAAAAGTGCACTGATGCACTACAATATACTGCTCTAAAAGTGCACTGATGCACTACAATATAATGCAGTAAAAGTGCACTGACACACTACAATATAAAAGTGCACTGACACACAATATACTGCAGTAAAAGTACACTGATGCACTTCAATATATTGCAGTAAAACTGCCCTGACACACTACACTGATACACTTTAATATACTGCATTAAAACTGCCCTGACTCACTCCACTGACACTAATGTAAAAAAGGAAGGTCACACTACACTGACGCTACACTATCACTATATTAAAACTATGCTAACACCCTACAATCACAAAAGAATCACAATAGCGCACTAACTCACTTGTAGCAATGAACAGAGCCCTGTTCTATCTATCTCCACTCCAACATCACACTTCCTCTAGGAAGGAACCTTTTATAGTGTGGGGTGGGTCTATGAGCAATGAGCCATCATTACTTACTCCAATCATGGCTCCGACAGTGCTCTGTGCCCTGATTGGGCAAAGTCTTCATTGCTTCAGCCAATCAGGGTTCAGAATGCACTGTGTGGCACGCAGTGCATTGTGGGGCATTCGGCGGGCCAAACAAACAGTCAAATGCACTGAAAATTCATGTTCACCGAACAGGCAAACAGCCAATGTTTTGGCCGAGCTTATGCTTGGCCCAAACCATTCGCGCAACACTATTCCTTACTCCTTCTCTTTAGCACATATCACAGTACTCCCAAAAGCCAAGATCAAACTACTTCAGGAGCCAGGAGGGGCTCCATCCCCTGCCAGTGCCCTGAGCAGCAGTTGTGGACACTGGTTTGCATACCACCCTTCTACCGAGCCTAAGCTGCACACTAACTCTTTTACAGGTCACAGGTTGGTTTTATGCCAGATCGAGCAGCTATGGATAACATGATTAAATCTGTAAACATGGTTCATTGGATGAGATTGGATAAAGACAAAGGTCTTCTCCTGTCCACGGATGTGGTGAAGGCCTTTTATAGGGTGACGTGGGATTATAAGTCTGCTACATGAAGCTGTGTAGGCTTGGGCACTCAAATGATGGCTTGGATTTCCTCTCTCTATTGCAGGCCTTCTGCCAGAGTTAAGATTATTGGCTCTCTTTCTGAACCAGTGTCAATAAAAAATGGTACCATACAACATTGCCTTTTGTCTCTATTGTTATTTATTTTGACTCTAGAACCATTAATTCGCACTGTAAACCTTAATTCTTCTATACAGGGATTTATGGTTCAGGGTAGAGAGTTTAAATCCATCGCATACGCTGATATCCCCATTTCTTTCTGTCACAAATTCAAACTTTCGTACCCAACCTATTGGCAACTTTTCCAAGATTTCAGCTATGTGTCTAACTTAAAAATAAACTATCACAAATCTGAAGCCTTGAATATATCCCCCACCACTAATGAACTAACAACAATCTTGCCCTTTCAAGTGGGAACCTAAGGCCCTAAAATATTTGGAAGTCTGGATCACTTGTAACCCTAGTAATCTATTTGAATGCAGTTTCCCTCCTCTGTTATCTGCCATTGAACGTGACCTTAAACAATGGACAGCAAAAAAATTAAGATTTTACCACGTTTACTTTATACCATGCATGCACACCCCATAGTAGTATTCCATCTTCGCTGTTTAACCGCTTCTGGACCGCCCACCGCATATATACTGTGGCATATATACTGTGGCAGGGCAGCCCGACTGTGCAAAATGACGTATCTGTACTTGATTTTGTGCAGGCGATCTCGGGGGTGCTCGTCCAATCACAGCGGGAGCTAATCTGCGGGTCCGACGGCTGCGATGACCACCAGGACCCGTCGATCATTCGAAGGAAAGGCGGAACGGCGGTCTGCCTATGTAAACAAGGCAGACCACTGTTCTGTCAGGGAGTAAAAGACAGATCTTGTGTTTCAGCTAAGCTAAAACACAAATTTCTCTCTTCTTCCTGTGTATCCACTCCCCCCACAGTTAGAAAGAATTCCCTATGAGCAGACTTAACCCCTTGATCACCCCTGGTGTTAACCCCTTCCCTGCTGGTGTAATTTATAGAGTGACAGTGCATTTCTTTTAGCACTGGTCAGTGTATTGGTGTCACTGGTCCCCAAAAAGTGTCACTTAGTTTTAGATGTATCCGCCACAATGTTGCAGTCCCGTTAAAAAAAAAAAATTACATTTTTTTATTGGATATGTTTTATAGCAGAAAGTAAAAAATATATATTTTTTACAAAATTGTCAGCCTTTTTTTGTTTATAGCGCAAAAAATAAGAACCGCAGAGGTAATCAAATACCACCAAGAGAAAGCTCAGTTTATGGGAATAAAAGGACATCAATTTTATTTGGGTAAAGTGCCGCACTACTGCACAGTTGTCATTTAAAGCAACGCAGTGCCGTATCGCAAAAAAAAAAAATGGCCTGGTTAGGAAGGGGGTAAAAACTTCCGGAGCTGAAGTGGTTAAGTCTTTGGGCACATAGAAAAACACATATAAGTTACATGACAAAATCATAACAACCCAGAAGAGTTGAAGCTGTTATAGCTGCAAAAGGGTGGGCCAACTCAATATTGAACCCTGCGAACTAAGACTGGCATGCCATTATTGTTCATGTGCGTGTAAAGGCAGGCGTCCCAATACATTTGGTAATATAGTGTATGTATACTTTGTTCTTTTAATGCTCAACATTGCAATTGTATGCTCAATGACACATTATAATTTACATGTAATTTCACAATGATCCATTCGCTGTATTGTTTTATATTTTTGCTTTCAATAAAATCCTTTATTGAAAAAAGAAAAACAAACAAAAAAGAATATGCCAGGAGACAAGTCTTCAAAATATTTTACTAATTTACTAAACACATTTTTTAGTATCAATTTAAAGGATAAGATTTTTGAGGGGTAAAATGCACAACCTTCCTCACAGTTTTAAGTCATAGGAATATACATAAAACATAAATAATATATCTAAAATAAAGTAAATAAATAATAAAATAAAACTAACAGAAACAGAATAAAACTATTACCCCTAATGCTATTATATATTCATAGTCAACTATTATTGGCAATAAAATTTTAATGCCAAAAAAACGAACAATTAGTAAAAAAAACTAAATTTACAAATATATGTGGAAAACGTATTATATTGCTTTATGCATTGCTGTAATGTAATGTGGAATACACATGAATTATCAAATCTTATCATATAATTTTATGTATGATGTGGATACATATAACCAGCAGAACTGACCCAAATACTTTATTAGAATCCGAAGAGACTCTTAGCTGGAAAGGGGAAAGCGTATATGAAAATGGAGCTGGTTAAAGGTAAAAGACAAAAATTAAGTTTTCTTAGTTTTGAGTAGAGCAGGAAAGGACCTGTCAGTTCCGTTAGAGAATTTTTATTTTTTTCAGTTCCTTTGCTGATAGTAAATTTTACCAGACAGGAAGTGAAGGAAACCTTTCAGCTGCAACACAGCTGCATTTTCTTTACTAGAGTGGGGGAAGTCCAGAACCTCTATTAATCTCTGTTGTATTTTTTAACATGTCACACTTAAAAATTGCGCAGTCGTGGAATGGCACCAAACTTCAGTACTTAAAAATCTTATTTTTTTTTTACAGATTACATGTTTGGAGTTACAGAGGAGGTCTAGAGCTAGAATTATTGCTCTCGCTCTAACGATCGTGGCGTATGTAACCTGTGTGTATCTGGCTCTGATACTAGCCAGTGCCTCACCAACCACTAACCTCACCGCACGGCCCTGCACTGGATATGCTAGACTCATTCTGTCTTTCTATTTCTCTACTCAACTATACATTAATGCTGTCTCCTGATCCTTTCCATCCATTAAGTCTGGCCATGGTTGCCAACTTTCAGTAAATTTACGAACAGTTTGTAAAATCTGTACTTTTTGCATCTGTCCTTGAATGTCCATTACGGACATGTAGGCTGTGTGTCCGTAACTGACATTCATGGACAGATGCAACAATTCTGGATTTTACAAACTGTTCGTAAATTTACTGAAAGTTGGCAACCCCGAGTCTGACTTTTCTCCATTTGACTACTATTTATAGGGCATGGGAGTTCCACTTCTAACTGTCTCCGCTCTCCAATGATGTGTTTTAGATCATGATATTTTTGCTTCAGTGCCAATTAAGAGACCTTTTATATTGCACGCGTCTTGATAAGAGTTTAACAGGTTTAAAGGGGTTGTAAAGGTTCGTTTTTTATTTTCTAAATAGGTTCCTTTTAAGCTATTGCATTGTTAGTTCACTTACCTTTTCCTTAGATTTCCCTTCTAAATATTTTTTTTCTTTGTTTTCTTTGTCTGAATTTCTCACTTCCTGTTCCTCCTCAGTAAGCTGTTCAGTAAGCTGTTCTGGGTGACTAAACACCACTCGGATGATGGTGTGAAGTTTACTGAGGAGAAACAGGAAGTGAGAAATTCAGACAAAGAAAAAAAACATTTAGAAGGTAAATCGAAGGAAAAGGTAAGTGAACCAACAATGCACTAGCTTAAAGGAACCTATTTAGAAAATAAAAAACGAACCTTTACAACCCCTTTAAGTAAAATAGCTTGCAGTACTGTTAAAAAAAATGTTTTTGTGGTCCAAATGTAAATCCCAAACATAACACAGATTCAAATTCCTATAGATTTGCAAATTTCCTAAAAAATTAATTAGTAATCAGACAAACTCCTATTTAATCTGTTTGTGGTTGATTCCTCTGCAGCTGTAAATGAATCATTGATTTCCAAGGACTTTATTTAATCTGTTTGGAGATTAATTCTTTTTTCTTGGAGTATAGTTATTGATTTTCAGAAACATTAAGCTGATCCCTGCAGGACCACAAGCTATAATCATATGTACTAAGTGCTAAAGAGTCATAGTCTTTTTTTTCTTCTTTGGTCACATCATCAGTCATTAAGGTTGAACCTTTCCAAAGTATATCTTGTGTTTTAGGGAATTTCTGCGTAGCAGTATTTTTGCACTTAATGATATGCAAAGCACAGGCTATGTATCAGGGTTTATAACTTTTTTAACAAACACATATTTATACAATCACCTGTATATCCACATTTAACAATATAATTTACTGTGCATACCATTTGACTACATAAAGGTGCCCGTCAAATCTCTGTTGTTAAAATTAAACATTTCCAGAATAAGGTATCCAAAGCTGGGTATACACGTACTGAAAGTCAGCCAGTTCAGTAAGAACCTGACAACTTTCAGTACATGTGTACCACTGTTTGTTCAACAGAAGCCGGTCTAGCGCTTGTCTTCTGTCAAACGGTCCTGATGGAAAACCAGCATTCAATCAGCACTTGCAGCCAATGCCTGCAGTGCTAATTTGTGCATTCTGTAAAGGGAATGGGGGGGGGTGGGAGTTCCCAATGGCAGAACACAATAGTGTGGCATGGGAAAATACCTGCATCCACATCGTTTGAATTGATGCAAGGATCTGTGAGTTTTTTTTTATTTAGCCAGCTGGTTGAACGAAAAAAATAAAACAAAAGTTCTACTTTAAAATGTAGGCGTGTTGAATTTATGTGGCTCACACACAGAAATCCAAAAACGAACTCCACAATTGGTTTCCTAAAGCTGCTATTTACTTTATAGCAACAGTAAGTAAAGGCTATGTGATGCTTATTTACTAATGATATCAAGAAGGTAAAAGTTCTAAGAAACAACATAGATTAGGGCATGAGTAAGGTTTCTGCAGACTGCAACCATTCTTTTCTTCTTTTTAAGGAAGCCCACAGATGATTCATTTTTTTTTGTTCAACCGGCGGGTTGCATGAAAAACTGACTTGACTCTTCTTTTCACATTTTGGAGGTGGATGGGGCAAGCCTCCCACTGTGCTTTTGGTTTTCTGACAGTGGAGAGACTGTAGTGAAAACACCATGCATTACAGGCTACTAGCACACCATAACAGTACAGTTCTTGAAGTCTTGTCTTGAAGGAAAATTTTGGCCAGAGTCTACAGGGTCAGTAAGCAAGTGCATTGTGCCAAGGCCACTTAATCTGTAGATTCCTACTAATAGATGGCAGAAATATATTTAATATTAGTATACAGTAAGTATGTTGTTCAGTTTAAGATGGAATTTGATATATTTATTTGCTTTTAAGACATGCGATCCTTTAACCTCCTTGGCGGTATGATTCTGTCTGGAATTACGTACCAAAAGCGGTACAATTATTTTGCATGGAAATTTGGTGGTATGTATTGTAGGCCTGCAATTCTTAGTAATTACTTACTTAAACCTGACCAAACAAGAGTCTAGTAGACATCCCGGGTATGATAAAGTTTGAAACACAAAATCATAAATTATAATATAATAAATAACTATAAATAATTATAACAAATAGTAATGTAATTATAATAAAAATTATTCAATAATGTAATCAAATCAAAAACACTGAAATTTGCTCAGTTGCATAATTGTCGCTGTCATTAGATTTAGTGTTTGATGACGAATTTCCCCACATATCGCTATCACTCAATTCTGCAAGTGATTCTAATTTATTATCGCTGTTTTCTAGCTGGTCTAAAACCACTTTTGATGTAAAGGGACACTTTTTGGTTGCTATGGACAATCTCCAGTTTCCAGGCATAATATAAAACTGCATGCAGGGCACTGGGCAGACCACTAGGGATAAAGGGGATGTGTAATTATTTGATACAGTACTGTATGTATACTGCATGTTTCACTTTTTGAAATTGGCGCCGAACTCCGTCCCCGTGCGTCGCAACGTCGCAGGGAACGGAGCTCAGCACTCGGCAGTGTGGATCGAGCGAGGAGACAGCTCGCACACACTGCGGGAGGACATCGCAGGATCCAGGGAACAAGGTAAGTAACTTCCCTGTATCCTGCAATGCAATCCCGAGTCTGGCTCGGGGTTACCGCTCTTAGCAAGGAAAACTCACCCCGAGCCCGACTCGGGATGACCGCCAGGGAGGTTAATACCCAGTGTAAATTATTTTAGCATTCTATGGCATGTCGTAAATACAGTCATTATACATCATTATACTTGCAGGCACCTAAAACTGTCTGCCTTTAATCTGTTTTAGTTAGGAAATTTAGTTGGATGCAACAGATTCAGATTAACTGTGGGCCTCATTTATAAACATGGTGAAAATGAAATATAAAATGGAGCAACATATTCGCTTAAACACCGGGAGAAACATCACTATTAGTTTTATGTGTAGAGGTCTTGATGGTAAAATTATACCCTACCCTCCTCTTTACACTAACCCTCAATGTAATGCCCTCCTGTAACCCTAACTTTCTATTATGTAAATGTAACTACTTGATTTCATATTTCTTGGTCTGGATCCTCTGCCCCAGAGTTCAATTCTTACCAGTACCAGTATCTACTGATTTAAAAATATAAATGTTTCTTATTTCAGATACATAAATAAATAATTCAGCATATTTAGTAACGCAGTGTAAAGGTCAGTGATGATATAAAGCATTGAGAAAAAAAAAACGTATTTTAGTTGACTGCATCCAAGTTTGAGAAAAATATTGCCACAAATTTTTGTTATTTAAAGTTCAACCCCCTTCTGGAGCACACTCAACGCCCTTATTTTAAGAAATTAAAACTGTACACACGGCTTTTTTTTCAGGTATCTTTGCATTAATTCGTTCATGTGATATCATGAGTTCTCTTCCTCCAGCAGTGGACAGGTCCTGAAAAGAGTGTTGCTAAGTAATGACCTTGCTCCTGTGAGCCCAGGAAGTGGGCCCTTAAGGCCCTGGGCTCACAGGAAAAGGGTTGAATTAACCACTTCCCTACCGGGCACGAAAACCCCCTTCCTGCCCAAGCCATTTTTCAGCTTTCATCGTTATCACACTTTGAATGACAATTGCGCAGTCGTGCGACGAGGCTCCCAAACAAAATTTGCGTCCTTTTTTTCCCACAAATAGAGCTTTCTTTTGGTGGTATTTGATCACCTCTGCGGTTTTTACTTTTTGCTATAATAAATATAATTTTTTTTTATTATTATTAAAATTTTCCTCAGTTTAGGCCGATACGTATTTTTCTACATATTTTTGGTAAAAAAAAATCGCAATAAGCGTATATTGATTGGTTTGCGCAAAAGTTATAGCGTCTACAAAATAGGGGATAGATTTATAGCATTTATTTTTTATTTTTTTTACTAGTAATGGCGGCGATCTGAGATTTTTATTGTGACTGCGATATTGCGGCGGACAGATCGGACACTTTTGACACATTTTTGGGACCATTCACATTTATACAGCGATCCCTGCTTTAAAAATGCATTGATTACTGTATAAATGTGACTGGCAGGGAAGGGGTTAACACTAGGGGCGAGGAAGGGGTTAAATGTGTTTCCCTAGATGTGTTCTAACTGTGGGGGGAGGGGACTGACTGGGGGAGGTGACCGATGGTTGTCCCTATGTACAAGGGACACACCATCGGTCCCCTCTCCCTGACAGGACGTGGATCTGTGTGTTTACACACACAGATCCACTTTCCTGCTCTGTTACTGGGCAATCGCGGGTGCCCGGCGGCCATCGTGGCCGCCGGGCACGCGCATCGGGTCCCCAGCAACGCGGCGGCACGCGCGCGCCCCCTAGCTTCTTTTAAAGGCAGGTCGTCATATGATGTCCTGTCAGAACGAGAGAGTCTTCCGCCCACTGTCATTTGACGGTGGGCGGTAGACAACAGGTTAAACTGGATATTATTTGAATCAGAATAAGATCAGTGCTTTATTACAGAGCGGTGAGTCTGCAAAGCACAGATCTGAAATGAAGGTGAGTATTACAGCCAAGTTGCTTTTTCATATTAGCATGTCAATAGGAATTGTTTTCCCACTCGCGATTTAAAAAGCCTCATTCACAGACAGAAACATGCGTCACACAAAGAGCAGCCCATTCACTTGAAAGGGGTGTTCTATGAGTGTTTGCTGTGCCAAAGAATTTCTGGGACCAAATTTTGGCCTTGAGCCCAGCAAGATTTTACACGCACATTTTCCAGCGATTCTTGTGCATTTTGCCATGCAACAATCACAGTAAAATTGCGCTGAGTTTGGGGTGCCATTCAGGATGAATGGCACTCAAACGCACATTGTGATGATTTAAAACTGCAGGTAGAATTGTGGCAATTCTGCCCGTTATTCCAAATCGCCTATAGGTGAGCAAGACCCAAGTGCTAAAGTGTCTGTGCTACCTACAACCAGATCCCAGATGCCTACCTAATTTTTTGCAGCACAGACTCTAAACTAAAATAATTCATCTGATCAGTAATATGAACAACACAGGCACCTTTCTTTATTCAGGATTTATTTAACAACTCCATATATACTACATATCCACATACAATTTAAACTAAGGGTCTCCTTCCTAGTAAGTTGCCAAAACCAATTATGTTTGGTGAGTCACAGCAGCAAAAAGATATTAGTTTTCATCAGATTAGCATTCTTAGTGTACTCAAATCAATGAAGGCCAATACCTGATGCGTTGCTATATGTTATTTATATTATATATGTTCTGCTTGCAATATTTTAATGAATATGCCTTTTCTAGAACTATGTATTACACAGATAACAGATAATTGATAATAGACAATTCAGACTATAAAATTGAATATGTACAGTATATCAACTTTTGGTTTTTAGGTTTAGCACAAACTTGCCTTGTCTAGCTTTAGTAAAAGAAAAAGTGAATGGCATTTCATTTTACAGCCAACATCAGATATACAAGAATGTAGTTTCCAAGCGGTATATGATTAAATAATACACCTTTAACACTGCGTGGGAGCTTCCTGAAACAGGCTTAAAGTGACTCATAAGGTGAAATTTACAATCATAAATACTTGAGACTGGAGTGAATTCTTGATGCCAGCCAGAGGTACTTAAACATATTTATGATGACAAACTCTAAATTTGGCTCTGACAGTCACCATATTATGCTGTCAACATAGAGATGTTTGAATGTCTTTAAACTCAAACCACAAAACAACATTGTCAGGAGAATGTTTCTTGACACAGTTGCAAGACCAACTAATAAGAACTTATACAGTTTACTCATATTATACGTTGTATCTGTAATCCCTGTCAATTAATTACTTGCAAACAAAATGTACACAATACTTCTTTATCAGAATTCTGATTTGTTTGTGAGATAAGAATAAAGCAATGTGTGTCCAACAGGCAAAAAAGTTAATTTACTAAAGCAGTAAGGGATGTTCACTTAGCAAGCAAAAACCATACTTGTTGAATTTTCCTCACATTAGGAATTCAAAGTGAACAAAGGTTCACTTTTTTATCATTCAAACTGGTTTTATTAATTTGAGGAGCAAGTGGTAATACAAATCAAAAAAGCCAATATACAGGTCAGAAAGATCACGTAATAGATTACAGATAATAGCAAAATTAACATGACACATAGGATCATAGAATGTTATAAAATACATCTGTTGATGTCAGGGGAGATCTGCAGTATACACATTGGGTTGGCTTACTTAACAGAGTTGCTCCATAGTTTTTTAAAAGTGCAAGAAGAAGAAGAAATAAACCAACGCTTTAGAGTGGACAATAGAAAGGAAAGAGAAGAAAAGAAAAAAAGAGGAGAGAAAGACAGAACCAGGACTCACATAAAACAATAGGGCCATATGGTCAGCCAAGTGCAGGTGACAGGGGTATCTTGACATAGTTTGCCTACGGCTCCCATGTTTGTTTGAAGAGTCCCCATTTATCATTAATAATACTAGCCACCTTCTCATGCAACATTATTCAGGATATCTTATGCTTCATACGGAGGGGACTTCCACACTCTGGCAATGGTAATCTTAGCCACCAGCAGCATAAAATAAACCAGACGTTTCATAGGGTGCGGCATGTCACCTGGAACATTATTCAGCAGGGCGATAGAGGGTTGTTGTTTCGAAGTCATTGCCTGTTATTTTGTGCATCATGGAAAAAAACCTGTTCCAATAACTACTAATTTGGTGGCATTCCCACCATATGTGAAGTAGGTTTTTCAAACGCCTTTTTTTGGGGGAAAAAAATGGTTTCATGAATTAAAAAATAACAAAACAGTAAAGTTAGCCCAATTTTTTTGTAAAATATGAAAGCTTATGTTACGCAGAGTAAAAAGATACATAACATGTCACACTTTAAAATTGCGCACACTCATGGAATGGCGCCAAACTTCGGTACTTAAAAATCTCCATAGGCGACGCTTTGAGAATTTTTACAGGTTACCAGGTTAGAGCTACAGAGTAGGTCTAGTACTAGAATTGTTGCACGCGCTCTAACGCACGTGGCGATACCTCACATGTGTGGTTTGAACGGCGTTTACATATGCGGGCGGGACTTACGTGTGTGTTCGCTTCTAAGCGCGAGCTATTGGGGACCAGGCGTTTTAAAAAAAAAAAATTATTTTACTTATTTTTTTTTTATTTTGACTTTTTTTTTACACTTTTTTTTTTTGATTACTTTTATTCCTATTACAAGGAATGTAAACATCCCTTGTAATAGGAATGTGTGTGACAGGTCCTCTTTATGGAGAGATGCGGGGTCAATAAGACCCCACATCTCTCCTCCAGGCTGGAAAGCATGAGATCAGTGAAATTTTTTTCACGATCCCATACTTACAGCCGCAATGGCGGCTTTGTTTACATTTGAGGACCCGAACGTGAAATCATCACATCGCGCCCGGGCCTCCGACGATCATAGAAATGACTGGTGACCATCTGGTCACCAGTAATTTCTATGCTCATCACGTGACCCACCACCGGCGCGACGATTCTCTCCGGGTCCCCGATCGCATGGGAGAGCCCGGAGAAGCACCGGATGGCGGCGGGAGGGGGGTTATCCCCTCGGTTATCCCCTCCCGCCGCCTATAAGAACAATCAAGCGGCGGAACCGCTGCTATGATCGTTCTTATGGTGCGCAGGATCGCCGGCTGCAAACAAGGATATCTGAATGATGCCTCTAGCTGCAGGCATCATTCAGATATCCCCCCTCAAACCCAGGACGTCATATGACGTCCACCCGGAGGGAGAGAGGGTTCCTACCGGCGTCATGTTGCTATGGCCCGGTATGGAAGGGGTTAATTAACCACTTAACAACCACCTGCCGACAAATAACGTCGACAAGGTGGTTGCTTAACTCTGGGAGGACGTTATATAACGTCCTCCCTGAATCGCGCTCCCGCGGGCCCCCTGGGGCGCGCACACGGGAAACTCCGTGACCGCCGGGTCCAGAGGACCCGGCGGATCACGAATCGCGGTAAATCGCCGCTGATAGCGGCCGTTTACCACGTGATCGCTCCGTCAAATGACGGAGCAATCACTTGTAAACAGACCGGCGTCATTTGATGACGCGGTTCCTGCCTCCCCTCTCTGTACCGATCGGTACAGTGTGAGAGGAGAGGGGAGAAAGCGGATGGCAGCAGCAGCACTGTGGGCTGGATCTGTGACAATTGCAGTCACAGATCCATCCATCCATCCATCCCTGCTCAGCCATCCCTGTGCTATACCCTGCCAATACTCTGCAATACACCCTGCCAATACTCTGTAAAATACCCTGCCAATACTCTGCAATACCCTGGTGCAATACTCTGCAATACCCTGGTGCAATACTCTGCAATACCCTGGTGCAATACTCTGCAATACCCTGCGAAATACTCTGCAATACCCTGCGAAATACTCTGCAATACCCTGGTGCAATACTCTGCAATACCCTGGTGCAATACTCTGCAATACCCTGGTGCAATACTCTGCAATACCCTGCACAATACTCTGCAATACCCTGCACAATACTCTGCAATACCCTGCACAATACTCTGCAATACCCTGCAAAATACTCTGCAATACCCTGCAAAATACTCTGCAATACCCTGCGCAATACTCTGCAAAATACTCTGCAATACCCTGCACAATACTCTGCAATACCCTGCACAATACTCTGCAATACCCTGCACAAAACTCTGCAATACCCTGCACAATACTCTGCAATACCCGCCACAATACTCTGCAATACCCGCCACAATACTCTGCAATACCCTCCACAATACTCTGCAATACCCTCCACAATACCCTGTGCAATACCCGTGCAATACCCTGCCATACACCGCAATACCCTGCCATACACCGCAATACCCTGCCATAGTCCGCAATACTCCGCAATGCCCTGCAATACTCCGCAATGCCCGGCAATACTCCGCAATGCCCGGCAATACTCCGCAATGCCCGGCAATACTCTGCAATGCCCAGCAATACTCCGCAATGCCCGGCAATACTCTGCAATAACCACTTCCCGCCCTCCGGCCGTCATATGACGTCCTTGACTTTGTGCGGGGATATCTGAATGATGGGAGCAGCTACAGGCATCATTCAGATATTAGCTTTTTCAGCCGGCGATTCCCTACACCATAAGAACAATCATAGCGGCTGTTCCGCCGCTTGATCATTCTTACGGGAGGCGAGAGGGGATGTTCCCCCCCCCCCCGCCGCCCTCCGGTGCTTCTACCGACTCACCGCTACGATCAAAGCCAGGATTGTTGTTTTTTTTTTTGTATTTTTTTCAGGCTTCCCAGCCTAGAGGTGAGATGTGGGGTCTTATTGACACCCCCCCCCCATATCTCACTGTAAAGAGGACCTGTCATGCCATATTCCTATTACAAGGGATGTTTACGTTCCTTGTAATAGGTATAAAAGTGATCAAAAAAATGTTTAGGGTGGAAAAACATGTCAAACTAAAATAAATAAAGTAAAATGAAGAATAAAATTTTTTTTTTTTTTTAAAGCGCCCCTGTCCCCGTGAGCTCGCATACAGAAGCGAACGCATACGTAAGTCCCGCCCACATATGAAAACGGTTTTCAAACCACACATGTGAGGTATCTCTGCGAACGTTAGAGCGAGAGCAATCATTTTGGCCCTAGACCTCCTCTGTAACTCAAAACATGTAACCAGTAAAAATATTTAAAGCGTTGCCTATGGGGATTTTTTAAGTAGCGAAGTTTGGCGCCATTCCACGAGTGTGTGCAATTTTTAAGGGTGACATGTTAGGTATCTATTTACTCGGCGTAACTTCATCTTTCACATTATGCAAAAACATTGGGCTAACTTTACTGTTTTTTTTTTTTTTAAGCACAAAACTTTTTTTTTTCCGTAAAAAACGCGTTAAAAAAATTTCTGCGCAAATATCGTGCAAGATAAAAAGTTGCAACAACCACCATTATATTCTCTAAGGTCTTTGCTAAAAAAACATATATAATGTTTTGGGGTTCTATGTAATTTTCTAGCAAATAAATGATGATTTTTACATGTAGGAGAGAAATGTCAGAATTGGCCTTGGTGCTCCAGAACGCCTGAAGGTGCTCCCTGCATGTTGGGCCTCTGTATGTGGCCACGCTGTGTAAAAGTCTCACACATGTGGTATCGCCATACTCGGGAGTAATAGCAGAATGTGTTTTGGGGTGTAATTTGTGGAATGCATATGCTGTGTGTGAGAAATAACCTGCTAATATGACAATTTTGTGAAAAAAAAAAGAGAAAAAAAAAATCTTGATTTTGCAAAGAATTGTGGGAAAAAATGACAACTTCAAAAAACTCACAATGCCTCTTTCTGAATACCTTGGAATGTCTTCTTTCCAAAAAGGGGTCATTTGGGGGGTATTTGTACTTTTCTGGCATGTTAGGGTCTCAAGAATTGAGATAGGCCGTCAGTACTTCAGGTGTGATCAATTTTCAGATATTGGCACCATAGCTTGTGGACTCTATAACTTTCACAAAGACCAAATAATATCCACCAATTTGTACTTATTTTTACCAAAGATATGTAGCAGTATAAATTTTGGCCAAAATTTATGAAGAAAAAATAGTAATTTGCAAAATTTTATAACAGAAACGAAAAAAAAAATCATTTTTTTACAAAATTTTCAGTCTTTTTTCTCTTATAGCGCAAAAAATAAAAAACCCAACAGTGATTAAATACCACCAAAAGAAAGCTCTATTTGTGTGAAAAAAAGGACAAAAATTTCATATGGGTACAGTGTTGTATGACTGAGTAATTGTCATTCAAAATGTGAGAGCACCGAAAGCTGAAAATTGGTCTGGTTATTAAGGGGGTTTAAGTGCCCAGTGGTCAAGTGGTTAAATTGACTCTGCAAATTGAACATTCACTTTGCTAGGTGAGCAGGTTTCACTCCTTTATTAAATTGGTCACATTCTGACTGAGTCTGTAGATATGACAGTATCTTTCTGGGTTCTAAATCTTGAACAATAATTATTTGAATATACACTCTGTTTTTACATTTTTATTTCCACTGCAGTACAAAACAGGTTTGTGATACACATCCAGAATTTTAGCTACTATTGCTGCTGTTTGAGGGTCTGAATTACCAACTACTCCATGAGATAAAGTGATGTGAACAAGCGTTCACTTTAACTAGTCCACACATGTGAGCTTTAAAAAAAAAAAAGAAGGAGGCTCTTGTTCATACAAATGGATGTTTAAAGCGAACAAAGGTTTACAGCACTACTTCATCTCACTTTATGATTTAATGCAGCACACTCGTAGTTGATGGCTGGAATTGTAATGCTTGAGTTTTATCATATCTGTTGCATATCCTAAAGCTGAAACTAAGGGTATGATTTTCATTGCATAGTTACATTGGTCAAGCCTGGCTGGACCAAAGTAAGTATGCATATCTCATACCTAAACAATCACTGTGAAAGCTGCAAATCACTGTAGTAGTCACAGCTAATATAGTGATAGCACCAATCTTCTGGATCCTGTGCCAAGCAGATGCTCTTCTGTATAGCAACCAAAAGGTGTTTCTCGCTTGGCACAACCACCATTCACAGAACACCTTGTATTTTTTTCAATTAATTTGAGGAATTCTCTGATTGGATGAGGCTGAGATTGTGCCACTACTACCCCACCTCTCTACTTTGCCAAACAGAGAATGCCTTTTATTAATATAAAAAAATAAAAAGGAGTTTAGTGAAAAGCAGTGGTGCCAAGAGAGTGATCCCCTGTGGTGCAGTGCAGGACCCAAAAGACAGTGGTGATTACTGTAGCAGCGGTGATTACTCAGTGATAGCTCAAGTATGACATATGGATTCTTACATTGGTCCTAACTGGACCAATGTAGCTATGTAATAAAGATCGTACCTAGACTTTACCCACAGTTTGTGCAGAGTGCTGGAGAGAACTGTTGGATGGCACCATCATACAATCAAAAAGAAATCTAACTCTTCACCTCTTCACCAATACAAGTTAGTATAGCAATAATCTTGCCCCATTATTTGCATGAGATTTAACAAAGCACGGGCCAGTTTTTCAAGACTATGCAGTATTCCTTTCTTAAAACAGATTGATCCCAAAAAAATAAACCTGTGATGTCCTTTATTTCATGTGAATAAAAGCGCAAGATTATTACTATACCAAAGTGTGCTGGTGAAGAGTCTTATTCCTTTGGTATTGCAATGGGTTAAACACCACCTTACACTCTTAAGTAAACATTAGTATGGTTGACTGGCATAGCAACACTGTAAATTAAATCCCACATCTCAGATTTGCACCCCTAACTCCCCTGTTTATTGACAGTTCTATTTCATTGTGTCTATGTAGTAACTGGGTCCTTTTGGCTAATAAATTCCACCAAGTAATGGACTTCAAAAGAGGATGCAAGGAGTCTTGTCTCTAAATACAGGGACATGGTTGGAGCAAGGCCAGCTGGGAGAAGTTGGTTAAAAGCAGAGCTAGCTTCTCAGTCTATCAGCAGCAATGCCATAAAGATGGCTTGTACTTTGTACAGTAATAAACTTTTTTGCTTTTATTTACAAGTATTATTTTTCCACTTTGTGGTTTCTTGAGGCACTGGTGATGGAGCCTTGTCCTCATAGCTGCATCTTTTGAAATTCCAGTCACCTGTCCCAGTAGGCAGACCCAGTGTTCTAGGCCGAGTGCCAGGAAGTAAAGGGATGGATTCATCTGATTTTAGTAAATATGGCCACTGTCAGGGCCGTCGGAACAGGACAGGCAAAACAAGCAATTGCCTGGGGCCCCGAGCTGGCCTGGGGCCCCAGCCTAGGATGCCTGCCTGCTGCCTGTCATTGTCCTGGATTTCCAATGCCGCCCTAGGTCGATCTAAATCAAATGCATGATCGATCTGACAGTGGCTGTGGACCCCCCTAGCCTAGCTAGCTGGCACTGTCTCTGCTGGTTGCTACGTGAAGCCCGCTTGGCTTGTAGCAACCAGTGACGTCACTAGCAGAGCAGGAGAGAGGCAGAGTTGTGCCTATCACAGGCAGCGGAGGAAAGATCTTCTAGCTAGCTCCGCCTCCTCCTCCACCCTCCTCCTCCTCCCGCTCTGTCCTCGAGGCACACTGTCCAGCCACTCAGGCAGCGGCATGCTGCTGTGCTGAAGTCTGAAGAACACAGAAAGACGTGACAGAGTGAGACACATTTCAACCAGCTGTAGAAAGCAGGCAAGTAAGCATTACTCACTCACCATTGTCAGCACAGCACTGACCAACACATCATAAGGGGTGGACACTGCACTGGGCAGGACTGGAGCAGTAGTCAGCTCTGAGGGGTTCATGCTTGGACCTGTAGTTCTTCACTTTTTGGGGGGGTCGTCACATGATTTCCAGTCCCAGCATGAATCCTCCCTGCCCTGCCAGGATAGGACACACAAACACATCCTAGCAGGGCAGGGAGGGTTCATTGTGGGACTTGAAATCATGTGACCCCCCCCAAAAGTGAAGAACTACAGGTCCCAGCATGAACCCCTCAGGACACACAAACACATCCTAGCAGGGCAGGGAGGGTTCATGCTGGGACTTGAAATCATGTGACCCCCCAAAAGTGAAGAACTACAGGTCCCAGCATGAACCCCTCAGAGCTGACTCCTGCTCCAGTCCTGCCCAGTGACCACCCTTATGTGGGCACTGGGCAGGACTGGAGCAGTAGTCAGCTCTGAGGGGTTCATGCTGGGACCTGTAGTTCTTCACTTTTGGGGGGGTCACATGATTTCCAGTCCCAGCATGAACCCTCCGTGCCCTGCTAGGATGTGTTTGTGTGTCCTCTCCTGCCAGGATCAACTGTATCGCTATGCTGTGGTTCCTGTAGGCTTTGCGTGAGTGCGGGGGGGGGGCCTCCAAGTCCATTTTGCTTGGGGCCCCCAAATTCCTTCAAACGGCCCTGGCCACTGTGAGAGGCATTAGAAGGAAAAGAAGAATAAGATTTGCAAGGAGTAAAAACATGCAGTTATCTATAAGCATCTGTTTGTAAATTGCCATTGCTAAACACTTCTAAAGAAGGCATTAGTTGAATTTTTATCATAAGGGTATAAAAGTTCCTCCTTGAAGGAGAAGTTCAGCTAAAGCTCTCTGCTCACGGAGCTCTAAAAACCGAGTGATCGGCGGGGTTCAATCACTCAGTTCTCAGTGCAGAGGTGCCGGGGGACAGATGCAGCATCAGATCAATGCTGCATCCACCTTTGTAAGTATGATTGGGGAAAAAAATAATCCTTTACTTCTCTTTTAAAGCTAGGTTTATCTTTGAAAAAAATATACAACAAATGCACATGTTTTGCAGGAACAAAAATGTGCTCTTATTGTTATTATTTTTTCCCAGTTGATCATGGTGCAATGTCAGGCTCCTGCAAACCGCCCTGTCAGTTAGAGTGCTGGAGAAAGTGTCAAAGGATTGCAAGTGCACTGATTACCACCTTTGAGAACTACAAGTCTGTCTGCTGTGGTGGAAGAGGGGACCTGTAGTTTTTTCAATCACTGATATCTGTGAGGAATGATAAAGCTGTGCAAGCAGAACCTCACACAGCCATGCTGATTGTAAATGTGACAGTAGCTGTGTGTGTGTGGGGGGGGGGCTACTGTCTTAGGGGGTGATTTTGAGGCTGGCATGGGAGGCATTTACATTATGTTACATGTTACACAATATAATACCAGTCTAACATATAACATGATGCAAAAGGTAAACTTTAAAATTATTTTTTTCAGTATTATGTTCCCTTTATACTTGAGTGTCACACATTGAGTTAAGAAAAAATGTAGAGTTCGGATAAGAAAGTTAAGTGTCAAACTAAGCTTACAAAGGGCACAATAAAATATGTATTATTCGTGATCAAATGTACGTATACAATTTTTATTGCATTTTTATATTAATAAAGTTGTTTATATCTGAAATTTGTTGTAGATTCACTTGCAGACTTCAATATTTTCCAGGGAAGCAGAAAAGCAGAGAAGACTTGTAAATGGTTGTTTCACACCTGAATACTGTAACGCCACACATACAGGAACTAGAATTCATATCTATCTAGTACTTTTTTGGCTACACTGGCACTTAGCCTGGGTGGGCAGACTGTTGTTAGTTATCTGACAGAGAGAAGAGCTGAAAATAGGGAATTGCATAATCTCATTTATGAAAAGTAGCTGGAAAACTATCAGCCTCACGCATCAAGCAGTGGGTATGCTTTCTGCACATTAGGAGCAGAGACATTGGCAGACTGGCTGAGGATTAGTATCCAAGAAAAAAAAATAGAATAGAAACTGATACATTACATCACAAGAGCGCCTTATCATAGTAGAGAGACACAAATTACACACACTAGCTATACTAATAAAGGCATTGGTGGCAATGAATGGCCTGATCAATTTAAACACCCAATGCAATGTTCAGAAGAAAATCTATTTGTTTAGTGCTGCATATGTTCCTAGCTGTAGTTTTAATATCACAGGTGCTTGTTATCACATTATCATATGGGGATTTTCCAGCTTCATGAAATCTTGGCTCAGTCCCAAAGGTCCATTTTTTTAAGAGGAAACATGTTGACCATACATATGTTGCTCTAGTCCATTAGGAAAACAAGAACAGGCCCTATCACTATGGAGAATACAGAGATATCTCATAGAAGTAATTTGCCTGTATGGCCAGCATTGTAGATACGTGATAAACAGTGGAGAATTGTGTGTTAAGAACATGTGCCATGTAACTAATAAAACAATATATACTTATATATACATATATATACAGTATCTCACAAAAGTGAGTACACCCCTCACATTTTTATAAATATTTTTGTAGTACACAGACCCTTCCGCTCCATCCATTTTTGGAGTAAGGCACACCTGCTACTTGCCCGTTGTCCAACTCCAGGTATGGAGAGGCGAGCGATGTTAGATTTTTGGGCCTTGCGGCGAGTTATGTCTCCAGAGTGGATCCCTGGTCTCCGTTGTTCAGACGAAAGTCCCTTTGTAATAAAGCCAATGTCCACACAGGTGTAAAACCTAAGCAGCAAGGTTTTATTCTTTTCTTGAGGTAAAACTTGGAAGAGAGAGAGAGTAGAAACGACAAAATAGGGGAAGGTTCAGGCACGCAACGCTTAGAGAACACTTTCGTCGCCACTCAAGCCTGAGTGGGTATTGCTCACCCAGATAGTCCCTATGAGAGCGATCCTAGCAGCCGGAGTGGAGCACGGATGTCAGAGATGATAGATCCCCCTTTAGGTAGGCCTCGAGGCCTCTCCCCGAGATAGCAGTACCGTCACTATCTCCACCGGGACTGATCTTCCCCTGGAACTCCTTCCCTAAAGATGGGCCCCCTTCAACCGGGCAGCCTGGGATCCCTCTTCGAAGCGTAGGCCCTCGACAGGAGAGCTGGGCCTACTATACAGCAGTAGAGCCTCGGTCTAAAGGTGCCCAAGACCAATCACACGCATCCCGTGCCATGAGGGCCACGAGACACGCTCACTGGACCAGAGGTCCCCCCGAACTCCTTGGGGTCCCCCTGGAATCGCCTCACGCCTAATGGCATCTGCCCCTTTTGTACCCTCTCCCAGCATGCACAGTGGGTAGACTACGCCCACTGCATGGCTGCCGAGAGAGGACACCCAATGGCGATGCGACACCCCCTGTGGTTCAACCAGAGCCGAAGACGACAGCGCCATCTCCAGGCAACAGGGAACTATACTGCCAGGCAGCACCGCACCCAGAGCAGAAGCAATTTAATATATAAACAGGTCTGAGCCGAACTATTAGCTCAGACCACCCCTAAATTTGCACATATAGCGTCTCATAAATTGGGATGGGCACTACATTTTATTATATCTTTTCATGTGACAACACTGAAGAAATTACACTTTGCTACAATGTAAAGAAGTGAGTGTACAGCTTGTATAAACAGTGTAAATTTGCTGTCCCCTCAAAATAACTCAACACACAGCCAATTAATGTCTAAACCGCTGGCAACAAAAGTAAGTACACCCCTAAGTGAAAATGTCCAAATTGGGCCCAATTAGTCATGTGACTTGTTAGTGTTACAAGGTCTCAGGTGTGAATAGGGGGCAGGTGTGGTAATTATCGCTCTCATACTGGTCACTGGAAGTTCAACATGGCACCTCATGGCAAAGAACTCTCTAAGGATTTTAAAGAGTAACTTCACTTTTGTAAAAAACTCAAATAGCAAATGAATAAAAAAATAACAAAGCATATACAATTACTACACATGTCATATTATAATTTAATGTTATTAAAAATGACCTTTCCTTTTAAATCTGCAGCGCTATCATTCTCTGTGAAATGCAACGCAATATGGCAACCTGGAGGCAGTCTGTACACAGATGGTGTACAGAATGCCCCCCGGAAATGTAATTTCCTGCTTGTGTGATTGGCTTACTGATTTTCTTGGAAGTCTATACAAACATACAAGTTAGATATTGGACATCCCCTGCCACAAAAATGTAATTTTTGGTGAAATACTCCCAATGGGAAATTTAAAGGGATGGCACATGGACACAGGCAAACAAACAGCTATTTCTTTATAATAACAAAATGTTGGAATCTGCAACAAAGTTTGTTGAAATACCAGCAATGTAAATTGATCACCCAGAGGGGAGTGTTTTTTTCTTAACAAAAGTGTCCCCCATAAGGGGGCGGGGGAAACTGTCCCCAACGAGAGAAGTCAGTGATTATTGCTAGTGGCTATACAAGCTGCTATCGATAATCATATGTAAAATCGGGCAGACTGGTTGTACCCAAGTTCATCGATTGAGCAACTTGGATACATTCAGCCTACCCATGCATGGTTCAAATCTCGGCCGGTTCCTACAGTTGTCAATTAAAAAATGCCAGCGCTAAAAAACTGGTTAATACAGATGCTCATATATCAACCATCACATAAGACAGGAGATATCAAAACATTCACGTGTGAAAATCAATTATAAGTGACAAAATTGTGGTCATGAAAGGCTTGTAGCTCCGCTCTAAGCTGCAGGCTTCAGAATCTCCCAGGCTAAAGAATTCAGAACACGGGAGACAGTGTCCGAATGCACCAATTCAGAAGTTTGGGTGAACAGAGGAAAAGACGCTGCTCAAACCGGCCCCATGAAGTATGGGTTTTAGAGCCTTAGCTGGCGCTGCTCCAGTCATGCCCGCTGATGTGTTTTGCCCAGCCCACTGAGACTTGGTCGCAGAGGTAAGTAATAAAATATTACGATTCAACACCTCACAAATCTGCTGGAACTATAATACACCTCCTCCAGATACTGTCCTAATGAATTTCCCAATTTAAACACTGTTCTTTCATGTATCTTTCACAAATCATGTGCTCCAAAACTTTACATGCAGCTGTGCTCCTCTTGTAGAACTGTAAACATGCTCCAATATACCATCTTCCTCTTTCCCCCACCACCACAAAATGCACTCACCAAAAATGATAGCCCCCTTAAAATGAATAAGAAGGTCTGCACATACTTTCAGTGTCAAACCTACCAGCATCCAAATGTTTTCCTCTATTATATCCCTTCAGCCCAGGTCAGTAATCCAGAACAGCATTCACTCAGTAAAGACTGAAAAAAGCCATGTATCATAAGCCCATTTATTTTAACTATTCATATAAAATATTTGAATGCATTTACAATATAAACATGTATCCCAGTTTAAATAAAGAGAGAACAAAGCCCCATTCACTACCCGATCCAGGATGCGGGTTTGCAATACATTAGCGGGAAGTGATGAAGCAAAAGTAACAAAACAATCAGGGCTTCATTCTACATGTTTTGTCCACAGGACATAATTTTTAATTGCCCACTTAAAAATCTACATTAAATGAAAAACCTTGATGTTTTTGAGAGGATTTCAGTGTGGAGAATTACAAAGGGAAAGGGGATGATATTAAGTTCCCTCATCTTAACAGAGCAGCCACATGGCCAGTGGCCACTTTACCAATTGGCCATTACCCATCCAAGAAAATCTGCAAATTAAGTTCTAACTTTGGTTCTTTTGGAGAGAGGGTACCCAATTTATAAATCCACATATTTTCTTTTTGTAGGAGGACCATATTAAACTCTTCACTTCTATGAGGCATGTCAAGAACATAAATCCACTTGACTCTCAGTCCCCTAACTTTCCCCCATGTTCCTTAGCAAAATGCTGGGCTAGGGGACTGTCTTCATATTTATTTTTGACCACAATAACAAAAAATGTATGGCGCTAGACACATCTCAGGGCTTCCTTCAAGCAAATTAATCGTGATGTGCTGAGATCCATCTAGCCGCTGTATGAGAGGAAGATGCCAGAAGCGATGCCAAAACAGTTTTAATCCAGAAAACCACTAGGAAGCTCTTGGAGGACAGCTAGTAGTGTGTGCGGGTGACACATGTATGCACAAGTGAAGGTCAAGTGACACCAAAATAATTTTGTGATAAAATCATCAAAAAATGTATTAAATGAAGTAGTTCAATTAAATGAAGTAGTTCAGGTAAACCTGTGCAGGAGAGTTTACTCAAAAGCCACAGTGAAAGAGAAAGCAAAAACTCTCTGTATGAAAATCCTCCTGTATGGTGCTGGCTCAGCCACTGGGCCTCGGCTGTGCTGTGGTGGTATGGACAGCTGTGCCCACAGTGAGTGGTGGTGTCCCAATAGAGTGGGTACCCCAGTGGGGGGAATATCTGTACCTCACTGTAGGAATCCTAAGGCTGTAAGGATGGCTCTGTCCAATGAAACGGTCTTTCGCTGAAGAGAAAAGCCGAGATAGACAAGCAACCTATATCCAGGAAAGGGTGACCCTGGTGTTACATCATACAGTCAGAAACATGATGGCCAAGGAGAAGTCTGAGCAGGGGATGGAATGCATGTGTGGCTGGAGTGCAAAGATGAAAGCTGTCGTCATGACAATGCATTTTGGGCGTGGCCCCTTGTGAAGACACCTTATCTACACATCAAATTAATTAACACAAATAATACGTATCCACAGCTGTGTCAGAAACTATGAATCAGACTGAGACAGAAGTACAGTTAAATCACACTTGTTAAATAATAATAAAAATAAATAGAACAAACATAGTCAAAACATAGCCAAAGTTCGGTAACCGGAACAGACAGTCAGACAAGCCAGGAAGTCAGGAAGCCAGGAATCATCGTAGTGGAACAGCAAGCAGGATCTGGAACCAGAAGGGACATTAGCCAAGCAAGTCCTTAACAGGCACGCAGAAGAGAGTCTCTGTGATGTTGACCAGGTGAAGGCAGAGAAGATCTGGCCTGGGTGGCTTAAGTAAGCAGGACTGACAAGCAGGATATCATCAACAGGTGAGTCACTGTGGAGAGATAGGAGCTGGCAATTAACCGACAGCTGAGCGGCCAGCTCAGAGAAGGAAGCGCTGAGACCAGCCCTGACAAGCTGTTGCTTAATCTTTCCCTCCCAAAATTTTTATTTTATGTGGGCCTTTTAGCAACTAAATTACCTTCAGTGGGGAACAATTAATACACTTTTCAATTCTAACGGTTTTATTATAGAGAACACATCTTTTTCTTCCACAAATGGCCACACCTGGCAATGGCCACATGTAAAAGTCTACATTTTGTAAATAAGCCTTATTCTGTAAATAAGAAAGCATATACCTCTCTTGCCTATTGCTGACTTACTCATTACTGTGCCCTTTAGTGACATGGATGGGACCAGAGCAGTGTTCAGTGGTGCAGTGTACAGCAGGAGAGGCAAGTATGAGAGGTAAGAGGTATCTTTTATGCTTTCTTCCTTATAAGTACAGCATAAATAGACTTTTGGAGGTTTCAAGACTTGAACCTGAATTCATGGCTTTCCTTTTCCATTTTTCTCCCATACATTTATTTAAAATGAATGGAAATGCATTTCAATGCAGGTTGATTTGCTTCAGTGGTTGTTGCTGTGCATTTATGTGCACATTGCAAGCATGCACCTTACTTTGCACATCAATGTACAACATAATATATGTCAACCCACAATATGCGCATTGACACACATTAATGTGCACATTTGCACATGTGATGAGCATTCTATGTTCAACTTCTGACACACATTTACCGTATATACTCGAGTATAAGCTGAGATTTTCAGCCCTTTTTTTGGGGCTGAAAGTCCCCCCATCGGCTTATACTCGAGTCAGCGAAATTTTTCCATTGTAAATAGTACCTGTAAAGAAATTGCGGCTGCAGCGTCCATCGTTCAAATTCCGCGGCGTCCATCGTTCAAATTCCGCGGTCTCTTCCTGTTCCTTCCATGATAGGCGAGTCTCATCAGACACTCTCCGCCTATCACAAACGTTCTCTCATCCTCAGTTTTCCAGCAGACGTCTGTGATTGGCGGAACACCCAACACAGTGTCTGCTGGGAAAACTGAGGATGAGAGAATGATCGTGATAGGCGGAGAGTGTCTGCTGAGAATCTCCTATCAAGGAAGGAACAGGAAGAGACCGCGGAATTTGAACGATGGACGCCGCGGAATTTGAACGATGGACGCCGCAGCTGCAACTTCTTTACAGGTACTATTTACAATGTAAAATAGGGAACAGCGAGCTAGGGAACAGTGGACAGTGAGGCGTCGGCTTATAGTCGAGTCAGTAAGGTTTCCCAGGTTTTTTGGCAACATTAGGTACCTCGGCTTATACTCAAGTCGGCTTATACTCGAGTATATACGGTATATGATTCAAATACATCAGATAAAAAACATGAATCGAGCCACTGCAGATACTGACAAAAATAACCAGATCAGGGGAGAATCAGTTAAAATATTGGTGGAGCAGAATAGTAGAAGAACATTGCATATCACATCATTTAAAATTTTGCATAGCTGTGCCTTACTACACAGAATTTTCCATGGTACAAGAACTTAAAAGGACATAAAACATATTTCCCAGCAGCAGAACAAATGTATATGTCATAAAAGAGATTGGGTGTCATCATGTCATCTTGTACACAAACGTTACTGTATCCATTGCCACTGGGGATTGTTCTTCTCTACTAATGTATGAGCATAAATTAAGTAAATGCATATGAGAAGCTATATCAAGAAATACATGATCCAAATATAACATACTGCTTGTGTATGAGAAAATTAATTTGTGTTAAGAGTGTCTTCGAATGTTAAACACCTATGCTGTAGACAAATGATGTGCATTCTATTCTCCAAGGAAGCATTTTACATCTGTTGTCAAGTTGTTGCTGAGATACAATGTCATCCTGCTTCTCATTCTGTGATTTATAAAACAAGAACATTTCTAAGAGCTTCACCGTGAGGTCCTTGCCTTGCAGTTTGTTTGATTTGCACATATTGTTTATGGCCCACTATGAGAATCATTTTGCAATACAACTCTAAAAGTTCAAAGGTCACCATGCTGAAAAGTTATGATTCCACTTTAAACACTCATCACTCACTTTGAGGTGATTGGATATTGACAGTTTTGGATGAATACTTTAGAAATGACCAAAATGCGCTTATTTGTTTCATATCATCTTTAATGTGATCCAAAAGCTCTTGCTGTTTATGTTTCACATGACTACTGGCTAATATTAAAAATTACTTAAAGGGAAACTTTACTCTTGACAAAAAACAACAAAGAAAAATTTCCAGTTCACTTACCAACCAGGCTGCAACAAGCCAAATTGTCTTGTCTTACAGTTCTCATTAAAACCAGGAGTTTAGTTTGAACACATTTGAAAATAAGTTGCAGGGCCACTTCATGGCACCCTAGAGTACTGCAGTCCTTACTCTATAAATTTTGAGAGCCTCCATAGTAGGAGCACATATATATTAATAGATAGATTAAGGGCATGTATGCCTGGAGGGAGCCCACCCCTCCTTAAAAGTATAGGAACATTCTGGACAACCAGCAATAGCACAATGGCAGTGAAGGTATCCAGTGGGTCCCCTCACCAATTCACCAGTAGTACAAAGAAATGGCAACCACCCCAACCTATAACTGGCCTTTGCAGCAGGGAGCACATGGAAGGACAACTTTGGAGGCTCTCAAAATTTATAGAATTCAGACTGCAGTACACTAGGGTGCTGTGAAGTGGCTCTGCAGCTTACGCATATATTTTCAAATGTGTGCAAACTAAACCCCTGGTTTTAACGTAAACTGTTAGACTGGACAATTCAGTTTGTTGCAGGCTGGTTGGTAAGTGATCTGGAAACTCTTCTTTGTTGGTTGTTGCCCTTCCATGTGCTCCTTGGTGCAAAAGCCAGTTATAGGTTGGGATGGTTGCCATTTGTTAGTACTCTTAGTGAATTGGTGAGATGATGCATTGGGTACCTTCGCTGCCATTGTGATATTGCTGGGTGTCCAGTGTGTTCATATACCCTGTAGTAGGGGTGGGCTCCCTTCAGGCATACCTGTCCTTAATCTATCCATTATTATATATGTGATCTAACTTTGGAGGCTCTTGAAATGTATAGAGGTAGGACTGCAGTATAATAGGGTGCTGTGAAAGTGGCCCTGCAGCTTACACATATATTTGCAAATGTGTGCAAACTAAACCCCTGGTTTTAACGTGAACTTTTAGACAGGACAATTTGGTTTGTTGCAGGCTAGTTGGTAAGTGAGCTGGGAATTTTTCTTTGATGTTTTTTGACATGCTCTTCCATGTGCTCCTTGCTGCAAAGGCCAGTTATAGGTTGGGGTGGTTGCCATTTGTTTAAACTTATTTTTATTCTTTAAATTTTTTAATAATTCGGTGTTGAAACATTTTTGGAAAATATTTGCAACCAGTTCACAATCTTACCAGTGTATAATATTATTCAGGTAACCAGATCTTGAACTTTTTCTGCATTCTAAATTTAAAAAATGTGGTCATCCAAGGACACTCTAAGGAATATTAAATTGGTTGTAAACCCACTTATGCAACTTGCACCTACAGGTAAGCCTAGATTAAGGCTTACCTGTAGGTGAAAGAAATATCTCCTAAACTTGCACGGTTTAGGAGATATTTGCAAAAAAATACATGCATCAGTGTCTACGGCGCATGCCCGCCGTAGACAACGGTGCATTCACAGTGTTAATCCCATTCACAAATCCAGCTTAGCCGGATCTGACGGCTCCCGCGCGCTCCGGCCAATCACAGCGCCGGAGCGGCGCTATGATTGGCTGGAGCGGCGATACCCAGAAGAAACCTTCTGGGTATCGCCGCAGCGATGGCTGCGGCTGGAGAGGGAGACGAGGACAGCTTCGGGGGCCCTGATCTAAGGTAAGTGATGCACAATGAGCTAGTATGCTAGTCATACTAGCTCATTATGGCTTTGTCTTGCAGGTGGGATTTAAAAAAAAAAATGTTTCCAGGGTTTACAACCACTTTAAGAAAATCCCTGTATCTGTAAAGAAAACATATTGCTATGAAACTCTTTTTCTGGTCGTAATGATTAAAATGATAGGGAAAAATATGAATCACACCTGTGATCAGAAATCTTGTTTGTAATATGTACATACTCCACTCTCAATACAAAGAGATGATGTAGACTAGCTGTTTCTACTTCAAAAAGTGTTGTGAGTTTTTGCTATTATATATTTATCTTTATTTATTTTCCTTGTTGATATTCTTCAATTTTGGTTTTCTCAGGGACCATCTGTCACCTGCTCTTTGTGTGAAGAGAATGTGCACAACACCATAATGTATTTTCACTCTTTCCTTGCGTGTAAACCATAAACATTGTCCTATGTTGCCATTTGTTCCAGTTTCCATAAAGATAACTAGAAAAAAGGATTCTAACTGTATTTTCTTGAGTTGAGTAAAAAACTGTAAGCTGGTTTAATACTGTCTGTTAATACTCTGTAGACATGTTTCTTTATTTCTGTATTATACATTTTTAAGTAGTAAAGTCTACAAGTTTTTTTTTTAACCTTAAAATGGTTCTAAACTGGCTTATGTTTTTTTTTACCTTAATGTATTCTATGCATTAAAGTAAAAAAACAAACATTCAGTACTCAGCTCCCTGCAACCAGCATAAATATTTAACTGGATCTGCTTTCGATCCAGCCCCATGACCAAGAGCAGCATCTTTGCTTTCTCTCTCTCTCTCCCCTCACAGGCACAGAGGTAGCAGTGGTAGCCATTGGCTCCTGTTGCATCAATCAAATCCTGTGAGGAGGGATCAGGGGGCAGAGCTGAGCTATGGTGTGTGTGCCTTTAGACACACAGAGCCCAGCTGAACAGCGAGACAGCACGTCTGCCCCCGTAGCAAGTGCTTGTTAGGGGGCAGACACAGAAGAGGATGAGTCAAGAGCACCGATGGGTGACAACTGAGGAGGAGGTTAGGGGCTGCTCTGTGCATGTTTGTTTAATTTGTTTTAATTGCCTTTAATAATGCCTAATATGCATTAGGTAAAAAAATACCCCACTATCTGTCTTAACAACCTCTGTTAATTAACACTTACCTGGCTCCATGTCATTGCTCCAGCGCTGTCTCCAGCTAGAGCACCGCCCCTTCACTTTCTGCTTTCACAGAAGAAACTGAGGGCAGTGGAGCGAAAGGATCTTGCTGCTGTTGGTCACACTCCTGTTAGGAGGGAGGGCATGGCTTACAGGTGCTGTGTGTGTCTATGGATGCACAAAGCCTGGCTTGGTAACGTGCATGCACTGGTGCCTTCTTGGCATCTAGCTTGCTAAGGAGGCACCTCCTGAGGCAGGGGGAAGCTGATAGCACTAGCTGGGCGCTGCTAGAAGAGCGAAACAAGGTGCTTTCTGTGTAATATCCTTGCAAAGAGCAGGAAAGTATAACCTATTTTGTATTAAAAAATACTTTAACGTAAATGAAATTTGAACTAGTAAAATATGGGATCCATCTTTGCTAACTTTCTTAAAATGGTAGTTGCTTGGCTACCTATGGTTTCAACAACTTTAGAGAAAGTGACCTGCAGTAAGCATGCAGTTCAAGTAAGTCAGAATTCATATTATGCATACTTGTTGAGGTCAGAGACTCATATATTGCGATTTCAAATATCAGCAGTGTAGCTTCCTTTTATTTACAGTTAGAAGGATTTTCTTAATATTCCTTAAACTGTGCATGGATGCCCTAAATGTTTAATCTAGAATGCATTTCTTTCAGTACAGGTTTCCTTTAAAAGGTTTTGTTATTCTACAGAGGCCATATACTCTATGAGCCCCAATTCCAGATTTCACCTGCAGCATGGCTTCCAGGTGAACTTTAATACTACAAATACTCTAGTTAATCATAATTTTGACTAATAATCAAAAACATGAAGGCTGTCTGGCTGCCATACCAACTTGGATGTTTCAAAACATTGGTGCTTATTTTCCAAAGAATATACAGGTTGACTGTGATATAGATGGACCCATAAACCAGGCTGAAAAATCCAAGGCCATTCTCATAGTATTTAGTAAAAACTGATAGGAGGGTCCGGCTTTTCTCAGTGAAATCTAGTCATTTACAGCTCAACATCACCGATCACTACAGCTTGGTGAACTAGTAGTCTACCTTGTAGGATGATGATCCTGAGGCCTCGTACACACAACCGATTTTCTCGGCAAGAACCAGCAAGAAACTTGCTGGCAGAGAGGTCTTTCCGAGTAAATCGGTCGTGTGTACGCTGCTATCGGGTTTCTCGTCGAGAAAACCGACAAGAAACCTCGACGAGAAAATAGAGAACCTGCTCTCTATTTTCTCGTCGAGATTCTCCTCGGCATGTTTCTCGACGAGAAAAGTGAGTGTGTGTACACTTACCTGTCCTCCCGGAAGCCCGCGCATGTTCGAAATGAATTCGACGCATGCGCGGTAGCTTCCTAGGCATACGTAGGGTATACCAAGATGGCGGCGACGGCATCGAATGTGACGAGCGCATGCTCGACGTAGTCGATGACGTCACCGCGTACACTCCTTTCAAAGAACCGCGGGTTCTTTGAATCGAGCGTCTGTACACTCGGCCGGGACAAGTTTCTTGTCCAAGAATCTCGTCGAAAAAAACGACATGTTTTTTTCAACGAGAATCTCAGCCGTGTGTACGAGGCCTGGGAGTCAAAAAACAGGTGCGTTGTCACCTCCCTACACAGGGCATTCTCCCGTGACTCAGGCTTGCATAACGCACATACTCTGCTCTCTGCCCGTGTGGGTCTTTTGAAATAATGTGTGCACTACTCTTTAAATCCAGTTAGATAGTTTCTCTTTCTCTTTCCCTCTCAGTTGCACCTAACTGCATTATGAGACGGACTCAAACTACCCAATTGCAAGTACAAATGATACGTGAACTGCAGTACATATCTTTCTTGTTCACTTGCCTTCAGTTTACAAACTTCCATCTTATGGGTTAATTAATCTTTTAACCAGCAGCAATCATTTTGCTAAATATGCCCTCTTGTAAGTCATGACTACACATCTGAGAGAGGTAATCTTCATAAAGCTTCAGTCCACACCCCAGCAGTAAGCTAGAAATGGAAACATTTGAACTGTGCTGATGAGAGTAATGAGGAAGTGCACAATATGACATGTTATCCAATTATATCCATTAATCTATCGGCAACAATTAGCATCCCAGTTTGGTGAAAGGATGCATTTACATTGATATGAAGCAAAAAGTTAAATCATATCAATGAGAAGAAACATATTGTGAGTGTTTTTCAGAGATTTATTGCAGCGATACTAGTTATGTGAATGGAAACATTAACAATTATGCCCCATACACACAATCATTTTTCATGCCGTTAAAAATGCCATTTTTAAAAATGGGCATTAAAACCGATCGTGTGTATGCTCCAGAGCATTTTTAACGACGTGAAAAAATGCCATTAAAAATTTCGAACATGCTCTATTTTTTCACGTAGTTTTTCATGTCGTTTTTTTTAACGACGTGAAAAACGATGGTGTGTATGCTTTGACGAGGTGAAAAAAAACGCGCATGCTCAGAATCAAGTATGAGACGGGAGCGCACGTTCTGGTAAAACTAGCATTTGTAATGGAGATAGCACATTCGTCACGCTGTAACGGACTGAAAAGCAGGAGGCTGAAAAGCGCGAATCGTCGCTCAACAATCTTTACTAACATGAAGGGTGGCACCATCCGAACGGAACGTCCCCTTTATAGTGCCGTCGTACGTGTTGTATGTCACTGCACTTTGCTTGAACGTTTTTTTAAATGATCGTGTGTACGCAAGACAGGCTTGAGAGGAAACCTGAAAAAAAAAACGACGAGAAAAACGTTGGTTTAAAAAATGGCATGAAAAACGATCGTGTGTACGCCACATTAGACATGAAAGAATATTTGAAAAATGACAAACCCAAGTAATAAACAGGAAAATTACCATGACAGTAGATCCAATGGAGTAACAATGAAAGTCAAAGGGGTTGCTTTACTAAAGGCAAATACGCTGTTCACCTTGCAATGTAGGTTGCAAGGGAATTTTCTGCAGCTCTTAGTGAATGTGGTAAAGCTTCACTTTGCAAAGAATACCCATAATGTGAAAGAAATGATAAAAGAAACATATGGTAATTTTTGCTTGCACATGATTGGATGGTGGAAGTCAGCAGAGCTTTACCTCATTCACTAAACATTGCAAAGTGCAACTGCATTTGCAAAATTAACAGTTTATTTTTCTTTAGTACACCAACCCCACTAAGTCATTGTGCTTACCTAACTGTCGCATACTTTTCACTTTGCAATGGAAGTTGCATTTTGTAAGGTCAATATCCCCATAACTTAGTGAATGAGGTGAAGCTCCGCTGACTACCATCATCCAATCATGCACGTGGTTGGGTATTCTTTGCAAAGTGAAATTTTACCACAATCACTAAGCTCTGGGGCAAATTCCCTTGCACAGTGCAACATCCCTTGCAAAGCAAACAGGCTATTAGCCTTTAATAAATCGACCTCATGGACTGACATAGGATCAAAAGCCTTGGATGTGGCCTGTGGGTTTTGCTGTAAAGGTAGGCAGCAGCAATCTTAGGAAATAAATAGCAGCCATGGTTTATAAAGTTTGAGGGTGGATTCACGTATATTCACGCAAGAACACAGACATGCTGCATTTTATTGCAGCATACAGTGCCAAATTGCATGGCAATGTACAGCAGCACCGCGCATCACACTACGGTACATTGCCATGAATGAAGTGTACATTTTGTACACCTCAAATAAACTTTGTACAAAAAAAAGGGGGGAGCCGAGTGATGCGCCGATTCGCACACCACACTGTTCCCTGCCACAGTCGGCACCTCTCGATGATGTTTTAGTGTCCTTACAGCAAACACCACACCACTTCCCTGTAATCCTTATTTTATTTTGAAAGACTGCATGTTGTGCACAATCCTCACGCTACCAAACCCATTCTAGTTCTTTGCCACATTGTCACATGCATTGCATCACACAACAAGAATCTTACCTAAAGAAAATTATCACCTTCTCCTGCATAGCATGTTCAATATTATCATAGCATAATTACAATTTTACTTCCATACACAGTATTAAGGCAGTTCTACAGTTTCCACCTGGCATTCAGGCAATACTTCTGCTAGGGGAAACATCTATATACGCAGTTTCAGCCTGAAAATTCTCTGCAAATTTTCTTTGCTTTCGCATTATACTTTAAGAGACATAGGCAGTTCTGGTGCTTGCACACCCTCCCAGTATTTCCTCTTTAGCCCCACCCTGTCCAGTTAAAATAACATATAAAACAGTTTATATCAATGTCAGTGTCAAGACCTTCAGGGTACAAGGTACCACCGGACACTGAACTCCAGGAAGATACAAATACACCATTTAATGCAGTTGTGTATTTTTTGTGCAGTTGTGTATCAAATGTATTTTTACCTGCTCTTAGCATAACTAGCCAAAACTGTTTTGATTTATGAGAAATTCATAACTAAGGTGAACCACACTTCGTTAAATACATGAAACCTCCTAAATGTGCAAATTATAAAATGAAGTGCAGAGTAACAAAAATAAAGTGCAGGGTGTAAATCCTGTGTAAACTCATAAAACTGTCAGCAGCAGTGACCCCTCTTGTATGAACCTAATACATAAATAAGTAAAATATAAAATCAATAAGTTGTAAAGGGCAACCATAGTTTGACGTGAGAAAGCTTATGATAAAGACAAAACAGACAAAGATAAATGCCAGTGCTAACCATTTATTGTTTACTCTCTTGTTATTAAATTTTTCTTTCCAAAGATTACAAAGGTATACAATGAATAAAGTCATAAAGTAATATAGCAATAAAGAGACAGCATTCAAGTTATACAGTAACAGAAGACAGGTCTTTCAAGTCTTTAAAAGAATAAAGAATACAAGGTCATATACTGTACATAATAGAACATACAAGAGAAATGAATGCATTGTCTAATCCAAAACTTGGTCAAAACATAAGCAAATGTATCCATAGTAGCTAGACTTGACCATTGGTAAGGGGTATACCACCATATATAAGGCTAAAGTTATCAGTGAACAAACCACCATTCTAGCAAGAACAAACCAAAAAAGGCAATAACCATTGTAGATTGATAACATAAGGAGAAATGAGAAAGAAAAAGAGAGTGAAAGAGAGAAATAAAAAAACAAATAATATGATAATAATAATGTGTATATGTGTGTGTGTGTGTGTGTGTGTGTTTGCCTTCTCAATCATTGACATATGGGTTATGTTCCTGTTCATAGGAGAGGACTAGGCAGAACATGTTAAAAGTTTAAACACATGTTACATTAATCAGAGTTGAACAGCCCCGCCCAGGGGGCGGTCCCTCTAGCCACTTAACGACCGCCCACTGTAAAAATATGTCGGCAGAATGGCACCGACAGGCACAATCACGTACATATACGTGATTGCCTTTGTATAGTTGGGGGGTCCGATCGGACCCCCCTTCTTTACAGTGAGTGGCCGTTATTCGTTTGGGAGCGATCAGGGATGAGGGGACAGCCATTCAATTCCGGCCACCCCCTCTCGATCGCTCCCAGCGAATCGAATCATTCCCCTGCCTGTGTAATATAAACGTAGGCAGAGGAAGTGATGTCATCTCTCCTGCGGCGCTCATATATACCGAGCGCCGCACAGGAGAAGATGCAGGTTAGTGCACAAAACACTACACTGACACATAGGCACATAAATCGCCCCCCCAGGCCCCCCCAGACACCCCAGATCACCCCCCAGATCATCCCCCAGCCCCCAGTCACAGTGTCACTGATTGCAGTGACCATTTATTTACTGATCACTTTTGTGACTGTAAAAGTGTCACTAAAGTTAGTTTTAGGTCCAGTGTAGCCCCCTAACCCCCCTAATAAAGGTTTAACCCCCTGATCGCCCCCCAGATAACACTTTCACCCCCTAGCACCGCCGTCGCTAAGCGATCATTTTTCTGATCGCTGTCTTAGCGTTGGTGATGCCGATCGGTAGCCAGTTATTTTTTTTTAGGTTCGCCGCAGGTTTTTATAGCGTCGGGTACCCCCATATATTACCTAATAAAGGTTTAACCCCCTTGATCGCCCCCCCCCCCAGATAACCCTTTCACCCCCTATCACCACTGTCGCTAAGCGATCATTTTTCTGATCGCTGTCTTAGCGTCGGTGATGCAGATCGGTAGCCAGTTATTTTTTTTAGGTTCGCCGCAGGTTTTTATAGCGTCAGGTACCCCCATATATTACCTAATAAAGGTTTAACCCCCTTGATCGTCCCCCAGGTAACCCTTTCACCCCCTATCACCACTGTCGCTAAGCGATAGTTTTTCTGATCGCTGTCTTAGCGTTGGTGATGCCGATCGGTAGCCAGTAATTTTTTTTAGGTTCGCCGCAGGTTTTTATAGCGTCGGGTACCCCCATATATTACCTAATAAAGGTTTAACCCCCTTGATCGCCCCCCAGGTAACCCTTTCACCCCCTATCACCACTGTCGCTAAGCGATAGTTTTTCTGATCGCTGTCTTCGTGTCGGTGATGCCGATCGGTAGCCAGTAATTTTTTTTAGGTTCGCCGCAGGTTTTTATAGCGTCAGGTACCCCCATATATTATCTAATAAAGGTTTACCCCCTTGATTACCCCCCAGGTAACCCTTTCACCCCCTATCACCACTGTCGCTAAGCGATCGTTTTTCTGATCGCTGTCTTAGTGTTGGTGATGCCGATCGGTAGCCAGTAATTTTTTTTAGATTTGCCGCAGGTTTTTATAGCGTCAGGTACCCCCATATATTATCTAATAAAGGTTTAACCCCCTTGATCGCCCCCCAGGTAACCCTTTCACCCCCTATCACCACTGTCGCTAAGCGATCGTTTTTCTGATCACTGTCTTAGTGTCGGTGATGCCGATAGGTAGCCAGTAATTTTTTTTTAGGTTCGCCGTCAGGTTTTTATATAGCGTCAGGTACCCCCATATATTACCTAATAAAGGTTTTAACCCCCTAATTGCCCCTAGTTAACCCTTTCACCAGTAATCACCATATAAGTGTTACGGGTGACGCTGGTTAGTTAGTTTGCTTTTTATAGTGTCAGGGCACACGCCGTATATAACCCAATAAAGGTTTAACCCCCTGATCGCCAGGCGGGTGATATCAATTAGGTTTTAGGGTCAGAGAGGGTCTGCGTCACACCCCAGGCAGCGTCAGGTTAGTGCCAGTAACGCTAACACCCACGCGTGAAGCATACACCTCCCTTAGTGGTATAGTATCTGAACAGATCAATATCTGATCAGATCTATACTAGCGTCCCCAGCAGTTTTGGGTTCCCAAAAAAGCAGTGTTAGCGGGATCATCCCAGATACCTGCTAGCACCTGCGTTTTGCCCCTCCGTCCAGCCCAGGCCACCCAAGTGCAGTATCGATCGATCACTGTCACTTGCAAAACACAACACACATAACTGAAGCGTTCGCAGAGACAGGCCTGATCCCTGTGACTCCAGTGCTGTAGGAGGTGATTTCACCACCACAGTTAAAAAAAAAAAGCATATATGCCGAAGCATTGGGGCAGCAGGGGCGGAGGAGCGGAGGAGCGATTTTGCTCCTAATGCCACGTACATACGGTCGAAATTCCGACGGAGGCTTGCCCGTGGAAAAGTCTGACCATGTGTACGCGGCATAACTTTTGCGGGAAGATGCCCCCATGCTTCGGCATATGTAAATGGTGCATGTATGCCCATCATTAGAAGTGGGTGGATGAAGGGCAGTATTCTAATGGTGGGCATACCCACCGATCAATCTTTTTTTTTCGTTCAGCCAACAGGCTGCATGAAAAAAAAGATTACAATACATGTCCAACAAGGACCAGCCACGTACTGGTATGTTGCTGAACTTTGAATGTTTATACCAGAATGATGCCTGCGGGTTTAGGTATCATCTTGGTATCATTCTTTTCAGCCAGCGGCCGGCTTTCATGTAAAAGCAATCCTAGTGGCTAATTAGCCTCTGGACTGCTTTTACAAGCAGTGGGAGGGAATGTCCCCCCCCCGGATATAAAAAGCGCCATTGGGAAATTGGGAAAGCATTTTATCACACCGATCTTGGTGTGGTCAGATGCTTTGAGGGCAGAGGAAAGATCTAGGGTCCAATAGACCCCAGTTTTTTTCAAAAAAAGAGTACCTGTCACTACCTATTGCTATCATAGGGGATATTTACATTCCCTGAGATAACAATAAAAATTATAAAAAAAAAAAAAATGGAAGCAACAGATTAAAAATAAAATAAAAAAGCAAAATTAATAATAAAAAAAAAAAGCACCCCTGTTCTGCCCTGCTCTTGCCCAATGGCGAACGCAAGCGTCGGTCTGGTGTCATATGTAAACAGAAATTGCACCATGCATGTGAGGTATCACCGCGAAGGTCAGATCGAGGGCAGTAATTTTAGCAGTAGACCTCCTCTGTAAATCTAACGGCGTAACCTGTAAAGGCTTTTAAAGGCTTTTAAAAATGTATGTAGTTTGTCGCCAATGCGCGTTTGTGCGAAATTTTAAAGCTTGTCGTGTTTGGTATCTATGTACTCGGCCTAAGATCATCTTTTGTATTTCAACAAACATTTGGGCAATATAGTGTGTTTTAGTGCATTAAAATTAAAAAAAGTGTATTTTTTCCCCAAAAAATGCGTTTAAAAAATCGCTGCACAAATACTGTGTAGAAAAAAAAAAAATGCAACACCCACCATTTTAATCTGTAGGGCCTTTGCTTTAAAAATATATATATAATGTTTGGGGGTTCAACATAATTTTCTTGCAAAAAAAAAATATGTTTTCATGTAAACAAAAAGTGTCAAAAAGGGCTTTGTCTTCAAGTGGTTAGAAGAGTGGATGTAAGCTTCCTAATGTTGTGTATAAAATGCCAGAACAGTTCAAAACCCCCCCAAATGACCCCATTTTGGAAAATAGACACCCCAAGCTATATACTGAGAGGCATGTCGAGTCCATGGAATATTTTATATGTTGACACAAGTTGCGGAAAAAAGACAATTTTTTTTTATTTTTTTGCACAAAGTTGTCACTAAATATATATTGCTCAAACATGTCATGGGCATATGTGGAATTACACCCCAAAATACATTCTGTTCCTTCTCCTGAGTACGGGGATACCACATGTGTGAGACTTTTTGGGAGCCTAGCCGCGTACGGGACCCCAAAACCAAGCACCGCCTTCAGGCTTTCTAAGGGTGTAAATTTTTGATTTCACTTCTCACTGCCTATCACAGTTTCGGAGGCCATGGAATGCCCAGATGGCACAAAACCCCCCAAATGACCCCATTTTGGAAAGTAGACACCCCAAGCTATTTGGTGAGAGGTATGGTGAGTATTTTGCAGATCTCGCTTTTTGTCACAAAGTTTTGAAAATTGAAAAAAAATATTTCTTTCTTCATTTTCAAAAACAAATGAGAGCTGTAAAATACTCACCATGCCTCTCAGCAAATAGCTTGGGGTGTCTACTTTCCAAAATGGGGTCATTTGGGGGGGTTTTGTGCTATTTTGGCATTTTATGGCCTTCGAAACTGTGATAGGAAGTGAGGAGTGAAATCAAAAATTTGTGCCTAGAAATCCTGAAGGCGGTGCTTGGTTTTCGGGGTCCCGTGCGCGGCTAGGCTGCCAAAAAGTCCCACACATGTGGTTTCCCCGTACTCAGGAGAAGCAGCAAAATGTATTTTGGGGTGTAATTCCATATATAACCATGGCATGTGTGAGCAATATATCATTTAGTGACAACTTTTTGTAATTTTTTATTTTTTGTCATTATTCAATCACTTGGGACAAAAAAAAAATATTCAATGGGCTCAACAGGCCTCTCAGCAATTTCCTTGGGGTGTCTACTTTCTAAAATGGGGTCATTTGGGGGGGTTTTGTGCTATTTTGGCATTTTATGGCCTTCGAAACTGTGATAGGTAGTGAGGAGTCAAATCAAAAATTTGCGCCCTTAGAAATCCTGAAGGCGGTGCTTGGTTTTCGGGGGCCCGTACGCGGCTAGGCTCCCAAAAAGTCCCACACATGTGGTATCCCCATACTCAGGAGAAGCAGCAAAATGTATTTTGGGGTGCAATTCCACATATAACCAAGGCATGTGTGAGCAATATATCATTTAGTGACAACTTTTTGTAATTTTTTATTTTTTTTTGTCATTATTCAATCACTTGAGACAAAAAAAAATATTCAATGGGCTCAACATGCCTCTCAGCAATTTCCTTGGGGTGTCTACTTTCCAAAATGGGGTAATTTGGGGGGGTTTGTACTGCCCTGCCATTTTAGCACCTCAAGAAATGAGATAGGCAGTCATAAATTAAAAGCTGTGTAAATTCCAGAAAATGTACCCTAGATTGTAGACGCTATAACTTTTGCGCAAACCAATAAATATACGCTTATTGACATTTTTTTTACTAAAGACATGTGGCTGAATAAATTTTGGCCTAAATGTATGACTAAAATTGAGTTTATTCGATTTTTCTTATAACAAAAAGTAGAAAATATCATTTTTTTTCAAAATTTTCGGTCTATTTCCGTTTATATCGCAAAAAATAAAAATCGCAGAGGCAATCAAATACCATTAAAAGAAAGCTCTATTTGTGGGAAGAAAAGGACGCAAATTTCGTTTCGGTACAACATTTCATGTCTGCACAATTTATAGTTAAAGCAGCGCAGTGCAAAATTCTGAAAACAGCTCTGGTCCTTTAGCTACAAAATGGTCCGGGGCTTAAGTGGCAGGGTTGCCAACTTTCAGTAAATTTACAAACAGTTTGTAAAATCCATAATTGTTGCATTTGTCCATGAATGTCAGTAACGGACATGCAACCTACATGTCCGTAATGGACATTCAAGGACAGATGCAAAAAGTACAGATTTTATTAACTGTTCGTAAATTTACTGAAAGTTGGCAACCCTGTTAAGTGGCTAGACATAACCCTCTGCCCTGCAGTCAACAGCTAATTTTTTTCTGCCTATCAGAGGGGAAGGACATGGCTCCCTTTGGGCCCAGAGTCCAGAAGAATTTTTTATTTAATTAAAAAAAAAGTTGTCGCTGGGCGACAGGCTGGATATTATAGATCCTTGTAGTCTTCCCAGTTCCAGCCATCAAGAGTGCCAGTCCTTAGCTTCGCGCTGGTTCTGCCACGGCGTATCCCATGGCTCCAGCGGTGGCCGGTGAGCACATGCTCCGGGGTCCACATATGACTGGGATGATTGTTGTCTCACTCACAGTGCATCGGACCGACAGCTACTCCAACTCGGTTGTAGGCCTGTCAGGGACGCACCAGCGAGTCCTCATGGGACGGGTAAGTACTATTCCCCCTGCCTCGGCAGGTGGGAACAGCTGGGCGTTTCAGGGAATTAGGGGTTCTCCTGTCCTCCCTTTCCCTGCTCTCTGTCACATTTCCCCTTCTGCTCTAGTGGGGCGCACTGCGACCGGGGCGTACCTGTGGGGGGCTCCGGATCCCGGTGGGGGACTGTGGGGTGCCTGGGCTCGCTTGTCTGTGAGGGGTGCTCTGTTCTGGAGAAGTCCCTGTGTTCGGCCTTCTCGTCCACATCGCATTGCTCGGGCGCCATTTTTGCGATGCCACCACCATTTTCTTGTATGCCTGCTGTTTTACATGTAATTTACCATTGGCGGCCATTTTGGCGCAGGCACTGGGGGGTCTCCTGCTGGGTGGTGAGTGGTGTGCACTGGTGTGGCTCTGGTGGGTGGTGTGCACTGGTGTGGCTCTGGTGGCACTGTTGTGGCAAAGAGGTGGCACAGATGTGGCACAGATGGCACTGTTGTGGCACTATTGGGCACTGCTGGGCACTTTTGTGGCACTGTTGGGCACAGCTGGGCACTGCTAAAAGCTAAGTAACTCACAGTTTGGCACAGATGTCTCTCCTCTCCTCTCACGCTGCATCGGTGTGAGGTGAGGAGAGAGATGAACTTGTTATGACTAGAGTTGAGCGGACACCTGGATGTTCGGGTTCGACGGGTTCGGCCGAACTTCGGAAAAAAGTTTGGGTTCGGGACCGAACTTTAACCCGAACCCGAACCCGAACCCCATTGAAGTCAATGGGGACCCGGACTTCTAAGGACTAAAAAGGCTCTAAAAAAGTAATGGAAAGGGCTAGAGGGCTGCAAATGGCAGCAAAATGTTGTTAAGAGCATGGCAAGTGCTCTGCAAACAAATGTGGATAGGGAAATAACTTAAAATAACATAAAAAAATAAAATAAAAAAATATGCTGGAGGCCCCCTTTTCAGCAGAAGAGGTACGGGAAGTCATTAAGAACCTCAGAAACTCAACGGCACGATGCCACACATATGGTGGGAATGCCCCAGAATACGCCCTTTCTGGAATAAATTATTCAATTTAATGGATAAGCTAGTGGGAAAATAAAATACTTTGAAATAAAAATGTAGCGGGGTGCTATATTTAAGGGAAGTGTTTGAGTGGTAAATAGGCTCAAACACCCTAATTCTGTAGGATTCATGGACCATTTTGTCCTCGGGGGACAGTATTGGTGTGCAGTTCCCTGCGGCCTACAGGTGGCGCTGCCATGGTAGGCTAGGGTTGAACCGCCGATACAGTGCTGTGCCTTTTGTGTCCCCTCTTGGCAGTAGTACAGCGGGGAGGGGAACCTGCTGTGCATGCCGGGAGAGCATATAAAAGGGGCAGACCTTTGGCCTGGGGGCTGATGTCCAGTGGGGTCCACGCCCAGGTGCCTTCGGCCTGGGTGCATGTGTTCCTGTTCCATCTCGGGTACCTTTAGCCCGGGGTGAGGTACTATCCTGGAGTTCCTGCTGCCCTGGGTATGGAGGCCTAGGTGCGGGAGTAAAGCCTGGAGTCCAGAGCCTTCGTCTGGAGTCTGCTAAGGGTCGAGGAGTCTTAGGGTGCCGCCTCGTGTAGGGGACCATGTTCCAGGGAAGGGAGGGTCATTCTGATGGACCGATGCAGGAGTCAAGGTGAAGGAAGGGTCTGTTGACTCCCTGGAGAGATGTCTTCCCCTTGATATGGGCTAGGTTCGTAGAAGGAGAAGCTCAAGGTCATCTTGACTGTATCAGAGGCCTTATTCACCCGGCCCGTGGCAGGGGCCTTATACACCCTGGTCTGTGGCAGAGACCAAAGTTCTCCAGGTCCGTGGCAGGGGCCTTGTACACCCGGTCTGTGGCAGAGACCAACCTCAAGGTCTGTGGCAGAGACCGTGCACCTAAAACTGTTTGAGAAACCTAAGCAGTGAAGTGAATGTGCTACGTTTGTGCCTGGACCTCCTCCACACCTTAAGCTGTCCTGTTTCTTTGCTCTAACCTTTTCTATCCGAGTAGAGTTTATTTTGCCATGAGAGAATAAGAGTTGTAATTTCAGCTGGTGTGGACATTGACTTTACTGGGAATTAAAGGACTTGCCTCTACCTACAGTAGAGGTGAGAATCATCCTCTGGAGGAGTTTTGACTCCGGCTGTGGACACGGCCCGTCAAGTACACCGCTCAACCTCTTTATATAGGAGGGTACGGGCTGGTAGTGCGGTGTGCCTTTCTCCCTCCTGCGAGGAGCCAACAACATAAAGGCAGGTAAGGGGGAAAGGATCTGTGCGCTACAAAAAAATAAAATAAAAATTATAATCTTGACCTAGGAGGACGAGGTCCGTATGGAGTAGGAGGTTGAGGTGGCGGTGGATGTGGCTGTGTAGGTGGAAGCGGCGGTGGAGGAGGACGAGATAGCCAACACTGGTTAAAAAATACAACAATGGCTGGGTAAGGCCGGTGATGTGTCGAATTCTGTCCCCCGTCAAATAGTGTCCACCCTGTACTGCGCTTGCTCAGTATGTAGGACAAGGGTATTTCGAAAATCTCCCAAGACGAACGGCGCCTGCGTGGTGAGTTCAGGTGAAGGCCACACCATCCGTGGTTCAAGCCGAGCCAAGTGAGGCCGTGCCCGAAGCGTGGCGATCGAACCGAGCCCGTGAGGGGCCCTGTTACTATGTGCTACCGTATGTCCACTTGGATGGTGGGGCTTGAACCTGCACTCACAGCGCAGGCGCCGTTCATCTTTGGAGATTTTGTGAATCTCCTTGTCCTCTGTACTGCGCAAGCGCTGCGCCTTCGCAGTATGGGCCGGACACAATCCGATGGCCGGACAGTTTTTGTCACAACACCGGTATACATGTCTATTCTGCAGAAGGTACGGACAAGTCCTGTGGAATCCATGCCTGGTTCATTTTAATGAATGTGAGCTTGTCCACATTGGCTCTGGACAGGCGGCTGCGCTTGTCTGTGATAACGCCCCCTGCCGCGCTAAATACACGTTCAGGGCAGGCCAGCACCTCCAAGGCATAAAGGGCAAGCTCAGGCCATGTGCCCAATTTGGAGACCCAGAAGTTAAAGGGGGCAGACCCGTCATCCAGTACGTGTAGGCCTGTGGACACATACTGCTCAACCATGTTGGTGAAATGCTGCCTCCTGCTAAGACGTTCCATCTCAGCTGGTGGTGCTGGTTGTTGTGGCGTGCTGACAAAGCTTTTCCACATTTCAGCCATGCTAACCCTGCCTTCTGAGGTGCTGCCGGTGCCCCGGCTGCGTTGGCGACCTCTTCTTCCTCCTCTGCCTTCGCCTTGTGCTTGCACCGTACGCCCGCTGTCAGGTGGGAATGCCACCAGCAGCACGTCTACCAGTGTGCGCTTGTACTCGCGCATCTTACGATCCCGCTCCAGTGAGGGAATTAAGGACAGTACGTTGTCCTTGTAACGGGGATCCAGCAGGGTGGCCACTTAGTAATCAGCACCAGTTAAAATGTGGGCAACTCGGCGGTCATTGCGGAAACACTGCAGCATGTAATCGCTCATGTGTGCCAGGCTGCCCAGAGGCAAAGAAAAGCTGTCCTCTGTGGGAGGTGTATCGTCTGTGTCCTCTGTATCCCCCCAGCCACGCACCAGTGATGGCCACGAGCTGGTCTGGGTGCCATCCTGCTGTGAAAATGGCTCCTCCTCCTCCTCCTCCTCTTCCTCCTCCATCTCCTCCTCCACCTCGTCATCCTCCAGAACTGTGCCCTTTCTGCCGGACAATTGTGTACCTGGCGTTTGTTGGTGCAGGAACCCACCCTCGTAGCCACTTGTGAAAGACTGCCCTGAAAGCCTTTGAAATGATCCCGCTTCCTCCTCCTCCTCCTCATCCTCCTGTGCCACATCCTCTTCCATCATCGCCCGAAGCGTTTTTTCAAGGAGGCATAGAACTGGGATAGTAACGCTGAGAACGGCGTCATTGGCACTGGACATGTTGGTGGAGTACTCGAAACAGCGCAACAAGGCACACAGGTCTCGCATGGAGGCCCAGTTATTGGTGGTGAAGTGGTGGTGTTCCGCAGAGCGACTCACGCATGATTGCTGCAGCTGAAACTCCACTATCGCCTGCTGTTGCTCGCACAGTCTGGCCAGCATGCGCAAGGTGGAGTTCCACCTTGTGGGCACGTCACATATGAGGCGGTGAGCGGGAAGGCCGAAGTTACGCTGCAGCGCTGACAGGCGAGCAGCAGCAGGGTGAGAACGCCGAAAGTGCGCACACACAGCCTGCACTTTCTGCAGCAGCTCTGGCATATTGGGGTAATTTTTAAGGAACCTCTGGACCACCAAGTTCAGCACATGCGCCAGGCAAGGGATGTGCGTCAAACCGGCTAGGCCCAGAGCTGCTACGAGATTTTGCCCATTATCGCACACCACCAGGCCGGGCTTGAGGCTCACTGACAGCAACCACTCATTGGTCTGTTGTTCCATGTCCCTCCACAACTCCTGCGCGGTGTGGGGTTTTTCCCCCAAACAGGAAAGTTTTAAAACTGCCTGCTGTCGTTTACCCCTGGCTGTGCTGAAGTTGGTGGTGAAGGTGTTACGCTGACCGGATGAGGAGGCGGTAGAGGATGAGGAAGCGGAGTAGGAGGAGTTAGCAACAGGAGGCAAACTGAAGAGCCCTGCAATCCTCGGTGGTGGAAGGACATGCGCCAAACTGCTATCTGCCTCAGGCCCAGCCGCCACTGCATTTACCCAGTGTGCTGTTAGGGAGATATAACGTCCCTGACCGTGCTTACTGGTCCACGTATCCGTAGTTAGGTGGACCTTGCCACAGATGGCGTTGCGCAGTGCACACCTGATTTTGTCCCCCACTTGGTTGTGCAAGGAAGGGATGGCTCGCCTGGAAAAGTAGTGGCGGCTGGGCACGACGTACTGTGGGACAGCCAATGCCATCAGGCTTTTAAAACTCTGCGTCTCCACCAGACGGAATGACAGCATTTCGAAGGCCAGGAGTTTTGAAATGCTGGCATTCAGGGCCAGGGATCGCGGGTGGCTAGGGGGGTACTTCCTCTTCCGCTCCAATGTTTGGGAGATAGAGAGCTGAACGCTTCCATGGGACATTGCGGAGATGGTTGGTGACCCAGGTGGTAGTGTTGCTGGCAGATCCCCTGTTTGCGGGGTGGCAGGTGCCACTGTCACTACAAAGGTGGATGAAGGGGCCGAGACTGCAGCTGAAGAGGAAGCAGGAGGAGCCAGAGACCTTTCTTGGTTTTTGAGGTGTCTACTCCACTGCAGCTTGTGCTTTGCACTTAGATGCCTGGTCATGCAGGTTGTGCTCAGGTTGAGAACGTTTATGCCTCGCTTCAGGCTCTGATTGCACAGCGTGCAAACCACTTGTGTCTTGTCATCAGCACATTGTGTGAAGAACTGCCACGCTAGGGAACTCCTTGGACCTGGCTTTCGTGTGCTCGGCCCCTTGCTGCGTTGGGCAGTAGCAGACATACTGTCTAGGGGACGGACGCTCCGCTTTTGCACCCTGCTCCCTCTTCTGCTGTGCTGGTGGCTCTGTGCGACCACCGCCTCTTCCTCCAAACTACACTGGTCACCTGCATAACGTTGATTCCATGTGGGGTCGAGGACCTCATCATCCTCCACATCATCTTCCACCCAGTCTTCACCCCTGCCCTCCTTGTCTGTCTGCACAATTGCGAAAGCAGCAGCAGTTGGCACCTGTGTTTCATCATCATCCGAGACGTGCTGCGATGGTCCTCCCATGTACTCATCATGAAACATAAGTGGTTGGGCATCGGTGCACTCAATCTCTTCCACTTCTGGGGCAGGGCTAGGTGGATGGCCCTGGGAAACCCTGCTAACAGAGTCATTGAAAAGCAGAAGAGACTGCTGCATGATTTGGGGCTCAGACTGCTTGGCTGATTTGCAAGGGGGTGAGGTGAAAGACTGATGGACATGGGTTTCAGGTGCCAACTCTGATCTTTCATCAGAAGAGTGGGTGGGAGACAATGTGAAGGAACCTGAGGCACTGTCAGCAACCCAATCTACTATCGCCTGTACTTGTCCTGGCCTAAACATTCGTACAGCCTCATTAGGCGCGACAAAATACAGACGCAGGCTCGGTCGCCTACTCGCACCTGAGGAAGGTGTTTCACTTGTGCGTGTATCTGGCACAGATCCACCACGTCCTCTTCCTGCAACAGGAGCTCCACCAGCAGCACCACGACCGGGGCCATCACGTCCCTTTGACCTTCTCCTCATATTTTCCAAATTTAGGATCTTGCCCTAAATGGGTGTTTTTGGAAGAGCAGAACACACCCACAGTACGTAACCGCTGAATCGCACAGCTACAGAACTGCAGAAAATGCTATTCAAAAAAAATGTTTTTTTTTAGTATAGCACAGTAGAAGAAAACTATATAGAAATTGTTTATTTCACACACCTCCACATATGTATAACACACTGCAAAATATTTTTTGTGGCCCTAAATGGCGTTTTTTGGAAGACCACAACACACCCACAGTACGTAACCGCTGAATCGCACAGCTACAGAATTGCAGAAAATGCTATTCAAAAAAAATTTAGTTTTTTTAGTATAGCACAGTAGAAGACAAATATATAGAAATGGTTTATTTCACACGCCTCCACATATGTATAACACACTGTAAAATATTTTTTGTGGCCCTAAATGCCGTTTTTTGGAAGACCACAACACACCCACAGTAGGTAACCACTGAATCGCACAGCTACAGAACTGCAGAAAATGCTATTCAAAAAAATGTTTTTTTTTTAGTATAGCACAGTAGAAGACAAATATATAGAAATGGTTTATTTCACACGCCTCCACATATGTATAACACACTGCAAAATATTTTTTGTGGCCCTAAATGGGTCTTTTTGCAAGCGTACATTAAAGTGCAAATTTTTATTTTTTATTTTTTGCCCTAAACGGGTCTTTTTTTGCACGAGCAAAATAAAATGCAAATTTTTTATTTTTTTGCCCTTAATGGGTCTTTTGGAAAAGAGCACAATAAAGTGCCTTTTTTTTTTGCCCTAAATGGATCTTTTTCCAAGAGCAGAATACACCCACAGTATGGAAACGGTGTATCTTTCAACGTAATATATGCAGTGCTGGTGCACTGAGCTTGCAGATAAAAGGTAGATTTTCTCTGACACTGGGCTCATGGCAGTGTAAAAAGACTGCACTGCAACACAAACAGGTAAACCTATGCAGATCGCTGAGTTATATCTCTGAATCTGGACTCCTATTCCTATATAATATATCTCTCTCCCTGAAAGCACCAACAGGAACCTGGCCCTACACTACACTGTCTCTCTATCTTTTCCCTCAGATTCCAGAATCAGGACTAACTCATGTATTTTTCAATCTCTCCCTAAAAGCAGCAGCAGCAGACAAGATCCTCTCCCTATCTATTCTGAAGCAGAGTGACGTGTGTGCTGTGTGCCTCTAGCTTATATAGAAGCTGGGTCACATGTTGCACTGACCAATCACAGCCATGCCATTAGTAGGCATGGCTATGATGGCTTCTAAGGGCACACCAGCTAATCAAAAGGTGATTGGCTGGCCCCTGAAGCATTTCTAACTGCGCCATTAGATTGCCGAACCCGAACCCGAACCCGGACTTTTGCGCAAAGTCCGGGTTCGGGAAAAAGCTAAAGTTCGGTACGGACCCGAACTTTACAGTTCGGGTTCGCTCAACCCTAGTTATGACCCTGCTGTGTTTACATTTGTGATTGCGCCGTCATTGGACGGTGCGATCACGTGGTAAAGGGCCGCTGTCATTGGCCCTTTAACGCAATCTGTGTTGCTCCGGGTCCCGTGAACCTGGCGAGCACGGATGTTCCCGTGTGCGTGCCCCAAGGGGCCTGCTGGAGCAATTCTCTGGGAGGACGTTATATAACGTCCTCCCAGAGTTAAGGAACCACCCTGTCGCCGTTATTCGGTGATGGGCGGTGGTTAAAGTAGTGTTCCAGTCGCAATTTGTTTTCTAAAAGTCATCAGCTACAAACACTGTAGCTGCTGACTTTAAATAAGGACACTTACCTGTCAAGGGAGCCCACGATGTCGGCCTCCCAACGCCAACCTGTCCATCGGACCGGGTGCAGGTGCAGGCATTCTAACTAAGGAAAACTGACAGTGGAGCCCCTCAGGCTTCACCGCCGGTTTCCTACTGCGCATGCGCAAGTAACACAGTGCTTTCTGAATGGCCCTGTCATCTTCTGGGGGACACACAGGTCCCAGAAGGCAGCGGGAGAGCAGGAGGATATGATGCCCTGGACCGCGACGAGGCTGGGACGGAAGTACAATATGTACTTCATTTAAGATATGAAAGAAAAAAAAATCCACTTTAACCACAGCTAATCACTCTGTGTGCAGCTACATGTGAACAGCAGTGTCCACTGTCAGCCTGCCATTAGGTTAAATAAGCCGAGCAGCCACTGCTAATTGCATGCCCTGGTCATTCCAGCCACAAGAATCACATGATTTTTGTCACTAGAATCCAGTGGCTGTATGTAACCAGCTGTGTAAAAGCAGACTTACAGAGAATATGTATCCTGCCAATATTACCCTGATTGAGTCACAGAAACGTTGGCGTGAAGAGTCCATGCTTGTTGTAATAGAAGTAATCACTTTGATGTAAACTTACATTAAAATTACATTAGCATACCTCCCAACAGTCCTGGATTGGGCAGGAATTTCCCGCATTTAGACTTCTGTCCCGCTGTACAAGGGCTTTGTCCTGCATCACTGCATCAGTTGATTATATTGTAACTTCCAGCGCAAGTGTCAACATCAAGAACAGCCAGGGATTGGCCAGAAAACCCGCTGGGTGTGCTCTGCGGAGCTGCAGCTGTCAGATTCAAGCTGTGATGTCAGGTATGGGTAGGACTGCTACTTATAACCGCCGTATTGCTGACCGGGGTTTTTTCCAGCTGTGTGGTAGCCCTGCACTCACAGCACAGCTTCTGCAGTTAAAAAGTTAAAAGTAACACCTCTCCCCCAATATAGCAGCCTCCCTGCTCTTCACTGAGAGCCAAGACATGTGCTGGTCTGGCTGACTGCAGAATGATTGAGGGGAAGAGGGGAGGAGGGGGGTGAGCTGAACCGTAATTCTTATCTCCTTCCTGCTGGGTGAGGGGAGTTTGGGAGCCGAAAATGAGAAGAGTGTGCACTGAAAAAGAAAATTAAACTGACAGAGCCAGCTACAGAAAGGTACTTTTACATAGGTAACCATGTGGTAGATGGTAGATTTTTGGGGAAGGGAAGGACAGAGGAGAGGTGTTTGTATGTGTGTGGTTTGTATGTGTGTGGTTTGTATGTGTGTGATTTGAATGTGTGTGGTTTGTATGTGTGTGTTTTGTATGTGTGTGGTTCGTATGTGTGTGATTTGTATGTGTGTGGTTTGTATGTGTCTGACCTTTCTGTATGTAACACACTCCAGAACCCTGTACTCTGTACGTAACACACTTCAGAAGCCTGCACTCTGTATGTAACTCACTCCAGAACCCTACACTCTGTGCCTATCACTCTCCTGCACTCTGTGCATGATGCACTACAAAACCATGCACCCTGTGCATAACATACTCCAGAGCTCTGCACTTTGTACATAGCACACTCCAGAACCCACTTTCATGTACATAACACTCCAGAACCCTGCACTCTGTATCTAGCACTCTCCTAAACGCTGTACCCATTAAGCCCCTCCCACTGTTAAGAGTTTGGTCACATTCACTTTTGCCATGATGCACGTAGCACGCTGCAAGTCGCTTCCTCGAATAAGTGTCCCTCATTCTGAAGTTCAAAAGTTGGGAGGTATGCATTAGTGTGAACATAAGCATTGACTCAAATAGTCTGGGGGATGATGAATTTCATGTGGTTTAATGTCAAATATAGAAAGCTCTCTGTACACCCTATAAACAAATTGAGAAGTATACAAATGTACTGTATATACTTGTAAAATAAAAAGTTGTCTGCTATTAAAAAGAAAAAGGTTAATGGTAATAGAGGCATAAAAGAATACAATCAATGGCAGATTTACATGAAATACATTGCTGCTAAAGGTACAGTCAAGAAGTGCACAGCCCTATGGAGCTAAAAATTGAATCTTTCCACATAGACATGTATTGCGTATCTGCCCATTACCAATTGTACTGTCTTTAAATCATGTAATTTTCAATGTGTTGTACAGAGCGCAGAGGCAAGCAGAGCAGCTGTACAAGGCTCTCCATACAAAAGCAACATTTTCATATAAACCTGGCCAAATATACAATTCTAAAGAGCTTGGTCAGTTGTCATGAAATTATGCCTCATTATTATTACCCCCTGGGATGATAATAGTTCCTTATCAAAAGCCAAGGGAAAATAAGCATACATTTGATTTGCTTGTTATTTTTGTGCTATTCAGGGTCTTACTTTCACTGTGCTGTATTCTCTAAATTCGCACTGAGAAATCAAAAAGCACAGTGTACACTGCTTTTTGTTCTTTTTAATTACCAGCGGACCAGACATGCTTAATAGCTCCCTCCATCAACCCCTCATTTATTGTAAATAAGCTTCTCTATACTTTACAAAATATGAAGAGGACCCTTCACATGCATTTACTAGCATACAGAAGAAAAGAAAGCAAAAGTGTACAAAAGCCAGAGCCCACATAAAAAAACACCACCCACTAATGCTGCCAGCAATTGAGTTTTATACAGTAGCAGCATACAAGTTGCACCTGATTTATTCTTTCACAAAGGATGCAGGCGCTCACTTTCATGCTACTAAACAGGGTCGTATATACAAGAATCATACAGTCCGATAGTTAGAGAATGTAAAACAACTACAAGAACTCAAGAACAAAGCTGGAGGATGCACAAAGAATTTTTATTCACTTAACATTGGACAACATGTGAGTATAAAACATACACAACATATTCTAATAGGTTAATAAAGTTTAATAATTGGTATTATCTCTTTATAAAAAAAGTGCCTAAAAGAAAACTCTATACTGAACATTGCTCTAATGAAAACTGAGGTCTGTCAAAAAATCTAAAGAGAGAATAGAGTAAATAGGAACTACAGGTGGTCCCCGAGTTACAAACACTCGACTTACATGCAACTCATACTTCCAAACAGAGGCAGACAACAGGAAGTGAGAGGAAATCTACCCCTAGGAAGGGAAATTCACTCCTGTAAAGCCCTGTACACAGGATCGGATTTCCTATGGATTTTAATCCGATGGATTTTTCCATCGGAAATCCGATGAAGCTGACTTCCATCAGTCTTGCCTACACACCATCAGTCAAAAATCCAACCGTCCCAAACGCTGTGACGTAAAACACTCCGACAAGCCGAGAAAAATTAAGTTCAATGCTTCTGAGCATGCGTGGGTTTTTTGTCCGATGGAGTTCCACACAGATGATCGGAATTTGCTATCATTTTTTTCCCATCGGATAAATTTAAAACATGTTCTATTTTTTCTCTCCGATGGAAAAAAGACCGATGGGGCCCATACACGATCGGTTTGTCCGATGAAAAAAGTCCATCGGACTGATTTCATCGGTAAAACCGATCGTGTGTACACGGCATAAGAGTTATCATGGGAAAAAAGGTGTCTCCACTGAAGTTTTATCACCAATCCTTGTTTCCACAACAACCCAACATTTTCAAAATCCAATTGTCACAGGGACAGAAAGTGAGGTGAAATCTTCTGAACAGGGGCAGAGACAGCAAAACAAACATTACAGGGGTGTTAACTCTTCCCTATGCTATCCAAAAAACATATTTTTTAATTTTTTTGACTGAAGTTACACTTAAAAAATGTACCTGTTCCAACTAACATACAACTTCACCTTGAGAACAAACCTACAGACTAGGGTTGAGCTGAGCACCCCCCAGTTCGGTTCGCACTAGAACATGCGATTTTGCGAACAGGCAATAAATTTGTTCGAAAATCCAAACACCGTTAAAGTCTATGGGACTCGAACATGAAAAATCGAAAGTGCTAATTTTAAAGGCTTATATGCAAGTTATTGTCCTAAAAAGTGTTTGGGGACCCGGGTCCTGCCCCAGGCAACATGTATCAATGCAAAAAATCCTGTCTCCACCGGAGACACCCCGGGAATACTTAAGAGCTGTCACTGGCTGAAGCCACGTCATTCCCGGGTGTCTCCGGTGGAGACAGGATGCGCTGCCCTGGACATCTCATCGCTGGAGCCTGGACCTGGATGGAGAGGAGATCATCCACCACTGGATCCCGGAGAGGAGTGCATCAATCGCAGGATACCGAGAGTGGATTACCACCGCTGGAATATTTTTTTTATTTATTTTTATTTTTAATAAAGGACTTTTCCCAACGGTGTCTGTGTGTTTTTTTGCTTTTTTTTACACTTTCTTGGTAAAATGGTAGGGGTACAATGTACAATTGTTAAAGGGGTCTTCCAAATTTCGATAAGTCCGCCGCCTGCAGACCCCCACAACCACTGGGAAAGGGTTGTGGGGATGAGGCCCTTGTCCCCATCAACATGGGGACTTGGTGCTTTGAGGGGTCACAGACCCTCAAAGCATCCTCCACATGTTGAGGGCATGTGACATGGTACGGTTCAGGAGGGGGGCGCTGTCTCGTTCCCACCCTCTTTTCCTGCGGCCTGCCAGGTTGCGTGCTCGGATAAAGGGTCTGGCATGGATTTTTGGGGGGAACTCCACGCCATTTTTTTTTTATTTGGCGTGGAGTTCCCCTTAAAATCCATACCAGACCTGAAGGGTCTGATATGGATATTTGGGGGAACACCACGTATTTTTTTTTCAATTTGACGCAGGGTTCCCCTTAATATCCATGCCAGACCTGAAGGGCCTAGTAATTGAATTTGGGGGGACCCCCACGCATTTTTTTTTTTTATCAATTACTTTTCTCTGTATTACCGGGAGCCGACAATTCATTATAGCCGCCAGTGCTTTTAAATAACTTTTTTTCCTTCAGAAATTACACTTTGTGCAGGGACAGTTCTAAGCACGGGAAACAAGCGCTGCTTTACATGCATACTATATACACCCCCCAGGTACGAAATTTAAAGGAATATTTCACTTTTATTGTTTCACTTTAAGCATTATTAAAATCACTGCTCCCGAAAAAACGTCAGTTTTTAAAACTTTTTTTTGCATTGATACATGTCCCCTGGGGCAGGACCCGGGTCCCCAAACACTTTTTATGACAATAACTTGCATATAAGCCTTTAAAATTAGCACTTTAGATTTATCCCATAGACTTTTACAGGGTGTTCCACAGCTTTTCGAATTTGCCGCGAACACCCCAAATAGTTTGTTGTTCGGCGAACGGGCGAACAGGCAATATTCGAGTCAAACATGAATTCGACTCGAACTCGAAGCTCATCCCTACTACAGACCCTATCTTGTTTGTAACCCAGGGACTGCCTGTATTATGTTACAAGCAATAGACATTTCTAAAAAAAATTTCACATATTACAAGTAGGGATGAGCTTCGTGTTCGAGTCGAACATACGTTCGACTCGAACATCGGCTGTTCGATCGTTCGACGAAGATCGAACGATTTGGGCCGTTCGCGCCAAATTCGAGTGACGCGAACGGCCCACAATGCACTACGCCATCGCAGTGTCATCCAGGCGCTGTGATTGGCCAAGCATGCACTGTGACCCCGCATGCTTGGCCAATCACAGCGCCGGCAGCGAGGAGAGCAATGATTGGCCACAGGCAGGATGCCTGTGGCCAATTATTGCTGAGGGTGTTTAGTACACGCCCCACACTATAAAAGGCCGCCAGCACGGCGGCCTAGTGTAGTGTGTTCCGGAGCAGGGATAGAGCAGCATAGGCAGGGACAGTGACTGTTATTTCTTTCTTGCTTAACCTGGATTCCTTTAGTTTAGGGAAAGAGAAGGATAGGTAGGGAGAGTGTCAGTGTGTTTTGTGCTTGTGCTATAGTGTGCTTAAAAAAAACATTTATTCTAGGGACAGAAAACTGTAGGTAGGGACAGTGTCAGTTTCTTTCACTCTGCAAGTCCTTGTTTCCAGGGACCTGGAAGGACAGTGAGTGAATTGTCCTTGTGCTATATTGTGCTTAAAAAAACATTTATTCTAGGGACAGAAAACTGTAGGTAGGGAGAGTGTCAGTTTCTTTCACTCTGCAAGTCCTTGTTTCCAGGGACCTGGAAGGACAGTGACTGAATTGTCCTTGTGCTATATTGTGATTAAAAAAAACATTTATTCTAGGGACAGAAAACTGTAGGTAGGGAGAGTGTCAGTTTATTTCACTCTGCAAGTCCTTGTTTCCAGGGACCTGGAAGGACAGTGACTGAATTGTCCTTGTGCTATATTGTGATTAAAAAAAACATTTATTCTAGGGACAGAAAACTGTAGGTAGGGAGAGTGTCAGTTTATTTCACTCTGCAAGTCCTTGTTTCCAGGGACCTGGAAGGACAGTGACTGAATTGTCCTTGTGCTATATTGTGATTAAAAAAAACATTTATTCTAGGGACAGAAAACTGTAGGTAGGGAGAGTGTCAGTTTATTTCACTCTGCAAGTCCTTGTTTCCAGGGACCTGGAAGGACAGTGACTGAATTGTCCTTGTGCTATATTGTGCTTAAAAAAAACATTTATTCTAGGGACAGAAAACTGTAGGTAGGGAGAGTGTCAGTTTATTTCACTCTGCAAGTCCTTGTTTCCAGGGACCTGGAAGGACAGTGACTGAATTGTCCTTGTGCTATATTGTGATTAAAAAAAACATTTATTCTAGGGACAGAAAACTGTAGGTAGGGAGAGTGTCAGTTTATTTCACTCTGCAAGTCCTTGTTTCCAGGGACCTGGAAGGACAGTGACTGAATTGTCCTTGTGCTATATTGTGATTAAAAAAAACATTTATTCTAGGGACAGAAAACTGTAGGTAGGGAGAGTGTCAGTTTATTTCACTCTGCAAGTCCTTGTTTCCAGGGACCTGGAAGGACAGTGACTGAATTGTCCTTGTGCTATATTGTGATTAAAAAAAACATTTATTCTAGGGACAGAAAACTGTAGGTAGGGAGAGTGTCAGTTTATTTCACTCTGCAAGTCCTTGTTTCCAGGGACCTGGAAGGACAGTGACTGAATTGTCCTTGTGCTATATTGTGATTAAAAAAAACATTTATTCTAGGGACAGAAAACTGTAGGTAGGGAGAGTGTCAGTTTATTTCACTCTGCAAGTCCTTGTTTCCAGGGACCTGGAAGGACAGTGACTGAATTGTCCTTGTGCTATATTGTGATTAAAAAAAACATTTATTCTAGGGACAGAAAACTGTAGGTAGGGAGAGTGTCAGTTTATTTCACTCTGCAAGTCCTTGTTTCCAGGGACCTGGAAGGACAGTGACTGAATTGTCCTTGTGCTATATTGTGATTAAAAAAAACATTTATTCTAGGGACAGAAAACTGTAGGTAGGGAGAGTGTCAGTTTATTTCACTCTGCAAGTCCTTGTTTCCAGGGACCTGGAAGGACAGTGACTGAATTGTCCTTGTGCTATATTGTGATTAAAAAAAACATTTATTCTAGGGACAGAAAACTGTAGGTAGGGAGAGTGTCAGTTTATTTCACTCTGCAAGTCCTTGTTTCCAGGGACCTGGAAGGACAGTGACTGAATTGTCCTTGTGCTATATTGTGATTAAAAAAAACATTTATTCTAGGGACAGAAAACTGTAGGTAGGGAGAGTGTCAGTTTATTTCACTCTGCAAGTCCTTGTTTCCAGGGACCTGGAAGGACAGTGACTGAATTGTCCTTGTGCTATATTGTGATTAAAAAAAACATTTATTCTAGGGACAGAAAACTGTAGGTAGGGAGAGTGTCAGTTTATTTCACTCTGCAAGTCCTTGTTTCCAGGGACCTGGAAGGACAGTGACTGAATTGTCCTTGTGCTATATTGTGCTTAAAAAAAACATTTATTCTAGGGACAGAAAACTGTAGGTAGGGAGAGTGTCAGTTTATTTCACTCTGCAAGTCCTTGTTTCCAGGGACCTGGAAGGACAGTGACTGAATTGTCCTTGTGCTATATTGTGATTAAAAAAAACATTTATTCTAGGGACAGAAAACTGTAGGTAGGGAGAGTGTCAGTTTATTTCACTCTGCAAGTCCTTGTTTCCAGGGACCTGGAAGGACAGTGACTGAATTGTCCTTGTGCTATATTGTGATTAAAAAAAACATTTATTCTAGGGACAGAAAACTGTAGGTAGGGAGAGTGTCAGTTTATTTCACTCTGCAAGTCCTTGTTTCCAGGGACCTGGAAGGACAGTGACTGAATTGTCCTTGTGCTATATTGTGATTAAAAAAAACATTTATTCTAGGGACAGAAAACTGTAGGTAGGGAGAGTGTCAGTTTATTTCACTCTGCAAGTCCTTGTTTCCAGGGACCTGGAAGGACAGTGACTGAATTGTCCTTGTGCTATATTGTGATTAAAAAAAACATTTATTCTAGGGACAGAAAACTGTAGGTAGGGAGAGTGTCAGTTTATTTCACTCTGCAAGTCCTTGTTTCCAGGGACCTGGAAGGACAGTGACTGAATTGTCCTTGTGCTATATTGTGCTTAAAAAAAACATTTATTCTAGGGACAGAAAACTGTAGGTAGGGAGAGTGTCAGTTTATTTCACTCTGCAAGTCCTTGTTTCCAGGGACCTGGAAGGACAGTGACTGAATTGTCCTTGTGCTATATTGTGATTAAAAAAAACATTTATTCTAGGGACAGAAAACTGTAGGTAGGGAGAGTGTCAGTTTATTTCACTCTGCAAGTCCTTGTTTCCAGGGACCTGGAAGGACAGTGACTGAATTGTCCTTGTGCTATATTGTGCTTAAAAAAAACATTTATTCTAGGGACAGAAAACTGTAGGTAGGGAGAGTGTCAGTTTATTTCACTCTGCAAGTCCTTGTTTCCAGGGACCTGGAAGGACAGTGACTGAATTGTCCTTGTGCTATATTGTGATTAAAAAAAACATTTATTCTAGGGACAGAAAACTGTAGGTAGGGAGAGTGTCAGTTTATTTCACTCTGCAAGTCCTTGTTTCCAGGGACCTGGAAGGACAGTGACTGAATTGTCCTTGTGCTATATTGTGATTAAAAAAAACATTTATTCTAGGGACAGAAAACTGTAGGTAGGGAGAGTGTCAGTTTATTTCACTCTGCAAGTCCTTGTTTCCAGGGACCTGGAAGGACAGTGACTGAATTGTCCTTGTGCTATATTGTGATTAAAAAAAACATTTATTCTAGGGACAGAAAACTGTAGGTAGGGAGAGTGTCAGTTTATTTCACTCTGCAAGTCCTTGTTTCCAGGGACCTGGAAGGACAGTGACTGAATTGTCCTTGTGCTATATTGTGATTAAAAAAAACATTTATTCTAGGGACAGAAAACTGTAGGTAGGGAGAGTGTCAGTTTATTTCACTCTGCAAGTCCTTGTTTCCAGGGACCTGGAAGGACAGTGACTGAATTGTCCTTGTGCTATATTGTGCTTAAAAAAAACATTTATTCTAGGGACAGAAAACTGTAGGTAGGGAGAGTGTCAGTTTATTTCACTCTGCAAGTCCTTGTTTCCAGGGACCTGGAAGGACAGTGACTGAATTGTCCTTGTGCTATATTGTGATTAAAAAAAACATTTATTCTAGGGACAGAAAACTGTAGGTAGGGAGAGTGTCAGTTTATTTCACTCTGCAAGTCCTTGTTTCCAGGGACCTGGAAGGACAGTGACTGAATTGTCCTTGTGCTATATTGTGATTAAAAAAAACATTTATTCTAGGGACAGAAAACTGTAGGTAGGGAGAGTGTCAGTTTATTTCACTCTGCAAGTCCTTGTTTCCAGGGACCTGGAAGGACAGTGACTGAATTGTCCTTGTGCTATATTGTGATTAAAAAAAACATTTATTCTAGGGACAGAAAACTGTAGGTAGGGAGAGTGTCAGTTTATTTCACTCTGCAAGTCCTTGTTTCCAGGGACCTGGAAGGACAGTGACTGAATTGTCCTTGTGCTATATTGTGATTAAAAAAAACATTTATTCTAGGGACAGAAAACTGTAGGTAGGGAGAGTGTCAGTTTATTTCACTCTGCAAGTCCTTGTTTCCAGGGACCTGGAAGGACAGTGACTGAATTGTCCTTGTGCTATATTGTGATTAAAAAAAACATTTATTCTAGGGACAGAAAACTGTAGGTAGGGAGAGTGTCAGTTTATTTCACTCTGCAAGTCCTTGTTTCCAGGGACCTGGAAGGACAGTGACTGAATTGTCCTTGTGCTATATTGTGATTAAAAAAAACATTTATTCTAGGGACAGAAAACTGTAGGTAGGGAGAGTGTCAGTTTATTTCACTCTGCAAGTCCTTGTTTCCAGGGACCTGGAAGGACAGTGACTGAATTGTCCTTGTGCTATATTGTGATTAAAAAAAACATTTATTCTAGGGACAGAAAACTGTAGGTAGGGAGAGTGTCAGTTTATTTCACTCTGCAAGTCCTTGTTTCCAGGGACCTGGAAGGACAGTGACTGAATTGTCCTTGTGCTATATTGTGATTAAAAAAAACATTTATTCTAGGGACAGAAAACTGTAGGTAGGGAGAGTGTCAGTTTATTTCACTCTGCAAGTCCTTGTTTCCAGGGACCTGGAAGGACAGTGACTGAATTGTCCTTGTGCTATATTGTGATTAAAAAAAACATTTATTCTAGGGACAGAAAACTGTAGGTAGGGAGAGTGTCAGTTTATTTCACTCTGCAAGTCCTTGTTTCAAGGGACAGAGAAGGACACCTGAAGGTAGCCCTTATTGCTTTTTTCCCATCTCCCTGCAGGCCATCTATTAGAATGTCTGGAAGGCAAACAAGGAGAGGCAGACAGTCAGGAGGCAATAAAAGAGGGCAAGCAGGCTCTGTGTCTGGGGGCAACAGTGCTGGTCGTGGATGCGGTGCATTGTCATCAGCACATGGCCATGGGACACGCTTGTCCTTCTTTTCGGCAGCTGGACATGTTGAGCCACATCATGCCGAAGACTTGGTAGAGTGGATGACCAAGCCCTCCTCCTCCTCCTCATCCTCTCTCACCCAGGCTCAGGGTACTGGAAAAGCAGCTGCCAAAGCGTCGTCTTCCCTGGTATCAATGTCAGACAAATCATCAGTCACTCCTTCCCTAGACCCACCATGTCCTCCTCCTGAGGAGTCCCCCGAACTGTTTCAGCACAGTGTTGGGTACATGCTCCAGGAGGATGCCCAGCGTTTCGAAGGGTCTGATGATGAAACCCAGCTAGAGGAAGGCAGTAGCGTGAGAGCAGACAGAGGGGATGCTCAAGAAGGACACCAATCTGGCAGTCATGTTCCAGCAGCTGCAGCATACTGCCAGATTGGCTCCAGTGATGAGGAGGGAGGGGATGATGAGGTCACTGACTCCACGTGGGTGCCTAATAGGAGAGAGGAGGAGGAGGAGGATGAGGAGGAGGCACATCTCCAACGAGGCAGGATGCCCTTTGGTGGCCAGCGTAAGGGCAGTACACCGACGGAATCACACCGCAGAGCTCCGCCTGTGCAGGGCGCTGCCTCTGCCCGTCATTCAAAAAGTTCTTTGGTGTGGGCCTTTTTTGAGGCTAGTGCATCAGATCGCACAGCTGCTGTTTGCAACATATGTCTCAAGCGTATATCGCGTGGCCAAAACATCAGCCGCTTGGGTACCACATGCCTGACCAGACATATGTTGACCTGCCATGCAGCTCGTTGGCAAGCCTACCTCAAAGACCCACACCAAAGAACAAAGCGGACCTCTCCTTGCACCGCATCAGCTGGGATCTCCAACCCCACTATAACTTCAGTCCTCTCTGAAACATGCACTGAGAGGAATGAAGGTGTAGAATTAGGTGTGTCACAGCCAAGTACTTGCGCCCACTCTGCTAGCAGTACACCGACGTCCGATTCTAGCAGGCAAATTTCCCTGCCCCAGCTGCTGGACCGTCGAAAGAAGTTCACTCCCAGCCATCCACATGCCCAGCGGTTGAATGCTAGCTTGGCTAAATTGCTAGCGCTTCAACTGCTGCCTTTTCAGTTGGTAGACTCGGCCCCCTTCCGTGAGTTTGTGCAATGTGCAGTTCCTCAGTGGCAGGTTCCCAAACGCCACTTTTTCTCACGGAAGGCTATTCCGGCTCTCTACCGGCATGTGGAAGGCAATGTCTTGGCCTCGCTGGACAGGGCGGTCAGCGGTAAGGTGCATATTACCGCTGACTCATGGTCCAGCAGGCATGGACAGGGACGTTACCTTTCTTTCACGGCCCATTGGGTCACTCTTTTGGCAGCTGGGAAGGATTCAGGACAAGGTGCAGTAGTGTTGGAGGTTGTCCCACCGCCACGCCTCCAAAATGCTACTACTGGTTGTGACACACCTCTCTCCTCCACCCCCTCCTCTTCTTCTTCCTCCATGGCCTCTTCCTGTGGTTTGTCCTATGAACCAGCGGTGCTCCGTAGCCGTTCACGGGGCTACGCAAGTACGCAGGCAAAAAGATGCCATGCCGTGCTTGCGCTGGTGTGTTTGGGGGACAGAAGCCACACTGGGGCAGAGGTCCTGTCTGCTCTGCAGGGCCAGGCCGAGAGGTGGTTGACGCCACGCCAGCTTAAGCCAGGAATGGTGGTTTGCGACAATGGCACCAACCTCCTCTCCGCCCTCCGACAGGGACAACTGACCCATGTGCCCTGTGTGGCTCACGTCCTTAACCTGGTGGTGCAGCGCTTCTTGGGCAGGTACCCGGGCTTACAGGATGTCCTGAGGCAGGCCAGGAAAGTCTGTGTGCATTTCCGCAGATCTTATAATGCCAGTGCTCGCCTGGCTGAGCTGCAAAAGGAGTTGAACCTGCCCAAGAACCGCCTTATATGTGACATGCCCACCAGGTGGAACTCAACGTTGGCCATGCTGCAGCGGCTGCACACGCAGCAGAGGGCCATCAATGAGTACCTGTGCGACTACGGCACCAGGACAGGGTCAGGGGAGCTTGGTTTTTTTTCTCCACGCCAGTGGGGCATGATCAGGGATGCATGCACTGTCCTGGCACCATTTGAGGAGGCCACGAGGATGGTGAGCAGTGACAGTGCATGCATCAGTGACACTGTACCTCTTGTCCACCTGTTGGAGCACACGCTGCGTGGAATAATGGACAGGGCACTTGAGGCAGAACAGAGGCAGGAAGAGGAGGACTTCCTTGCCTCTCAAGGCCCCCTTTACCCAGACAGTGTTCCTTCTGTCCCACCCATCGCACAGGAAGAGGAGGAGGAGGAGGAGGAGGAGGAGGAGGAGGAGGATTGTGTCAGCATGGAGGTGGAGGCTGGCACTCAGCATCATCAGCAGCAGTCTTTTAGGGATGATTTACAGTCCCAAGAAACCAGTGGACTTGTACGTGGCTGGGAGGAGGTGGCTGCGGATCATGTCGTCCTTAGTGACCCAGAGGACTCCGGAGCGAATGCCTCAGCAAACCTACGCTGCATGGCCTCCCTGATCCTGCAAAGTCTGCGGAAGGATCCTCGTATTCTTCGGATCAAGGAGAGGGACCATTACTGGCTGGCCACTCTCCTTGATCCACGGTACAAGGGTAAGGTTGCGGACCTTATGTTACCGTCGCAGAGGGAGCAGAGGATGAGACAACTCCGGGAGGCCTTGCAGAAAGGTCTGTGCAACGCGTTCCCAGAGACTGGGAGGTTGCAAACTCCTGGTCCTGGACAACGAGTTGCTGAGGCTTCGGCCAGTCAAAGAAGGAGCGGTGGGGAAGGTGGCCGTCTGACCGATGCGTTCAGACAATTCTTTAGTCCGCAGCCCCAAAGTATGATCGGTTCCAGCAACCATCGCCAGCGTCTGATAAACATGGTGCAGGAATATCTAGGGGCAAGGTCAGACTTGGACACCTTCCCCACCGAAAATCCTCTGGCTTACTGGGTCTTGAGGATGGATCACTGGCCAGAGCTTGCACAGTATGCAATTGAGCTACTGGCCTGTCCTGCATCCAGAGTTCTTTCGGAACGCACATTCAGTGCTGCTGGAGGATTTGTCACGGATCACAGGGTGCGCCTGTCCACCGACTCGGTTGATCGACTGACTTTCATCAAGATGAACCAGTCTTGGATCACCACCAGCTACCACACACCTGATGCTGATATAACAGACTAATTGATTTTAACATGTCACATCCCTTCAAGACTGATGCTGATGCTGAGTGCCTGTGCTGTTATGTTGACTGGCTATCCTCCTCCTCCGAGTCCTCAATGATACGATTGATGATGATAGCTTGTAAGATCATTTTTGTTTATGGGTGCCGCCACCAGTGCCTAACGCCCAATTTTTCAGCCCCTGTTTAACAGGGGCGTGTAATTACAATTTTTGAAGCAATACTTTGCAACAGGGCTCATTGCTGTGCTCCAAGTACAGTATCTGTGAGGAGTTGCAGTGTTGTGCCACCAGTGCCTAACGCCCAATTTTTCAGCCCCTGTTTAACAGGGGCGTGTAATTACAATTTTTGAAGCAATACTTTGCAACAGGGCTCATTGCTGTGCTCCAAGTACAGTATCTGTGAGGAGTTGCAGTGTTGTGCCACCAGTGCCTAAGGCCCAATTTTTCAGCCCCTGTTTAACAGGGGCGTGTCATTACAATTTTTGAAGCAATACTTTGCAACAGGGCTCATTGGTGTGCTCCAAGTACAGTATCTGTGAGGAGTTGCAGTGTTGTGCCACCAGTGCCTAAGGCCCAATTTTTCAGCCCCTGTTTAACAGGGGCGTGTCATTACAATTTTTGAAGCAATACTTTGCAACAGGGCTCATTGCTGTGCTCCAAGTACAGTTGCTGTGAGGGGTTGCAGTGTTGTGCCACCAGTGCCTAAGGCCCAATTTTTCAGCCCCTGTTCAACAGGGGCATGTAATTACAATTCTTGATCTAATAATTCACAGCAGGGCCCATTGCTGCACCCACCAAGAGTAACTGTCAGGGCTTACAGTGTTGTGGCACCAGCACCACCATCAAAGGCCCAATTTTTACTACCACTGTTCAACAATTATATGTAATTAAAATTCCTGATATAATAGTTGACAGCAGGGCGTTCCAGCACCAACCAAGAGTAACTGTGAGTGCTTACAGTGTTGTGCCAACACCAACAACTAAGGGGCCTATTTCTGCAGAGTATATACGGCAGGTCCCTACTTTCAAACATCCAACTTACAAACGACTCCTACTTGCAAACGCAAGAAGACAACAGGAAGTGAGAGGAAATCTACCACTAGGAAGGAAAATTCTCTCCTGTAAGAATAAATATGGGAGAAAGGTGTCTCCTCTGTACTGATGCTTTATCAGCAATCCTTGTTTCAAGAAAAACACCACATTTCAAAAACAGTTGTCATTGGGACGGAAAGTGAGGTGAAATGTTCTGAACAGGGGCACAGACAGCAAAACAAATGTTACAGGGGTGATAACCCTTACCTATGTTTTCCAAAAAGTTTAAAAATAGATTTTTGGTCTGGAGCTACACTTCAACAATGTACCTGTTCAAAATTACAAACAGACTCTACATAAGAACAAACCTACAGTCCCTGTCTTGTATGCACCGCCTGTATAGGGCTGTTCAGAGTATATAGGGCCTTTTTTATTTTATGTGCGGGGTTCCCCTTAATATCCATACAAGACCCAAAGGGGCTGGTAATGGGCTGGGGTAGGGGGGGGGTCATGGGGTAGCTATGCCATTTTTCTTGAAGAATTTCATCCATATTACCGGGACCAGACATTACATTAAAGCCGCAAGCAGTTTTAAATGGCTTTTTTTTCCTTTAGAAGTGTCATTTTGTGCAGGGACAGTTCTAAACACGGGAAACACGTGGCACTTCACAGGCATACTTTAGACACCCCCCAGGTACGATATTTAAAGGAATATTTGACTTTTTTTTTTCACTTTATGCATCATTAAAATGACTGCTCCCGAAAAACGACCGTTTTTAAAACTTCTTTTTGCATTGATACATGTCCCCTGGTGCAGAACCCGGGTTCCCAAACCCTTTTTAGGACAATAACATGCATAATAGTTGTTATAATTAGCACTTTAGAATTCGAACGTTCGCATCCATTGTATTTAATAGGGTTCTAATGTTCGTTCGAACTTTCGGTCCGTTCGCGGGTTCTGGTGCGAACCGAACCCGGGGGTGTTCGGCTCATCACTAATTACAAGTAGCCCTGTTCTTGTGGGTAGCTCCACAGTTCCTTTCTCCTCTATCCAGGAAAACTGTTCCTAGGTGGTTATCCCTAAATCTGCTGGAATTATTTAGTACTCTAACTTAGACACACTTAAAGCTGCATTAAACACAAAAACAAAAATGTATATATTGCAGTTTACTAATCCTTAAATGTGGTGGCTACATTTTTTTAGGCTTTATTCCTTCAATAACACCAGGTTATCTGCCCATTATCACCCTTCCTGTTTTAGGGTGTCTGCACTCCACTAGAGGAGCAACAGAGACACTTTTGGGCAGCAGAATTGTCGACCTGTGAAGAGAGTAGTGTTAGATGCATTTGCAGATTTAGATAGACTTGACTAATATACACAAGAACTGGTTAGCTGCACCATATTAAATTTTGTTTTTGCGTTTGTATACATTTTAAGGATAAATTGACTGAGCAAGGTATTTTCTCCAGAATGGATCATTTCTGTTATTACCAGAAGCTAATACAACCACGTGCAGAAGAGCCAAAACAGACTATGTGGGGCTGTCTTAAGAAGTTGAAAAATTGCCAGCATTTTTTATGTTAAATGTGCAAAATCAAAAGTTAACGTAGGCTTAATAAGACAGAGTTTTCATGATCCAAAGGACCTTTGCGTCATGGAGATTAAAGTGGTTGTAAACCCAGGCAGGGAAAAAAAGACCTGCAAGACAAAGGCATAATGAGCTAGTATGCATAACATACTAGCTTATTATGTTATACTCACCTGGGATCGAAGCCCCCGCTATGGTGCCCGTACACAGCAACGGCCTGTGACATGTCGTCCCAGAGTTACTTCCGGGTATCGCGGCTCCGGCGTTGTGATTGGCCAGAGCCGCGATGACGTCACTCCCGCACATGCGCGCGGAAGCCGCCGGTAACGGCACACTCATTACATCGGCACATTCGTTCAGGTTTAGCAGATATCCAGGGTTGCTACAGGTAAGCCTTATCATAGGCTTACCTGTAGCAAAAAATGTGTTGTAAGGGTTTACAACCACTTTAAGTACCCCAAATTAATATAAAATTACTCCAATTTTTAGAAGTCACATGATGTTCTCATATCTATATTGCTGAAGCATGCTCAGTTGGAGAAACAATGTTCCAAAAATGAAACATTACATGTAGGAAATTGGTGGCCAAACATATAATTTATTATCAAAAAACAATACATTACTCAACCAGTCTGTAGTAAAATGTAAAGCTTTACTCAGTCAGGACTGGAGTATCAATATACTATAATCCCCAATGCCTTATCACTGGTGTGCATGCATGCTACAACTCTATTTGAGATCAGACTGCATGATATCATTATACTAACGATGCCTACCTATCTGGGTGGTTATGACCTGATTGTGTAGCCTAAATTTCTTGTGAAAATACAGAACAGAATATGATAAACCATAATAATACAGAACTAATTGATGTCCCATTGAACTGTGCAAAGGGATGTGTCTGCAAATGAAAAGGGACAGGATTTGCTGTAGACAAAAATAAATCACATCAGTTTAATGGCTCAAGGAACTTGCAAACAAACCTTTAATGCATCACTAAGCAGTCAACGTAAAAGTAGAGTAAAATAATATATAAATATTGTAGCAAAATTGGATGCTAGAATTAAGAAGATCCAATGGATCTATAGATCAGATATACAGTTAGGTCCATACAATATATATTTGGACACAGCACAATTTTAGTTTTTTTTCAGGTATTTATTTACCAAAACATATTCAAGCTATAGTTACCATATATAATGGATATGGGCTGAAAGTGTACACTCTGAGGTTTAATTTGAGGGTATGTACATCCAAATCGGAGGAAGGGTTTAGGAATTACAGCTCTTAAGAATAGCTATCCCCCCCCTTTTCAAGGGACCAAAAGTAATTTGACAATTGAATCAAAAGCTATTTCATGGATAGGTGTGGGCTACTCCTTCGTTATTTCTTCATCAATTAAGCAGGTAAAATGTCTAAAGTTGATTCTAAGTGTGGTATTTGCATTTGGAATCTATTGCTGATAACCTACATAATGCGTTCAAAGGAGCTGTCCATGCAAGTGAAAAAGGCCATTGTAAGGCATGAAAAACAAAAACAAATCCATCAGAGAGATAGCAGCAACATTTGAAGTGGCCAAATTAACAGTTTGGTACATTCTGAGGAAAGAAGAATGCACTGGTGAGCTTAGCAACATAAAAAGGCCTGGATGTCCACAGAAGACAGTGGTGGGTGATCGCAGGATCCTCTCTTTAGTAAAGAAAAACCCATTCACAACATCCAGACATGTGAAGGACACTCTCCAGGAGGTGGGCGTATCATTGTCTAAGTCTACAATCCAGAGAAGACTTCATGAGAGCAAATACAGAGGGTTCACCACAAGGTGCAAACCATTCATAAGCCTGAAGAATAGAAAAGCCAGATTAGACTTTGCCAAAAAGCATCTAAAAAAAACAGACCAGTTCTGGAAAAGTATTCTTTGGACGGATGAAACTAAGATAATCTGTATCAAAATGACGGGAAGAAAAAAAATGCAGAGAAGGCTTGGAACAGCTCATGATCCAAAGCACACAACGTCATCTGTAAAACATAGTGGAGGCAGTGTGATGGCATGGGCATGCATGGCTTCCAGTGGCACTGGGTCATTGGTGTTTATCGATGATGTGACAGAAGACAGAAGCAGCCGGTTGAATTCTGCAGTGTTTAGAGATATACTGTAAGCCCAGATTCAGCCAAATGCAGCAAAGTTGATTGGATGGCACTTCACAGTACAATTGGACAATGATCCAAAACACACTGCAAAAGCATCCCAGGAGCTTTTGAAGGAAAAGAAGTGGAATTCTCTGCAATGGGCGAGTCAATCACCTGTTATCAACCCAGTTGAGCATTCATTTCACTTGTTGAAGGAAAAACTAAAGGCAAAAAGACCCACAAACAAAGAACAACTAAAGACAGCTGCAGTTAGAGCCTGCCAAAGCATCAGAAAGGAGGAAACCCAGTCTTTGGTAATGTCCATGGGTTCCAGACTTCAGGCAGTCATTGCCAGTAAAGGATTCTCAACAAAATATTAAAATTGAACATTTTATTTATGATTATATTTATTTGTCCAATTACATTTGAGCCCCTGAAAATGGGGGGACCGTGTATAAAATGGTTGCAGTTCCTAAAATTTGTACTTGATATTCATGTCCAAACCCATGAATTAAAGCTGAAAGTCAGCACTTCAAATTTATTAGGATTGTTGTGATTACATTTTTTTCTGGTGGCATACAGAGCCAAGAGTATGAAAATTGTGCCTGTGTGGACCTCACTGTACATGAAAAATGGAATAGAAACACTTAAGCCTCGTACACACGACCGAGAATCTCGTCAAGAAAAAACACATAGTTTTTCTTGACGAGATTCTTGGACAACAAACTTGTCCCGGCCGAGTGAACAGACGCTCCATTCAAAGAACCCGTGGTTCTTTGAATGGAGCGACGCAGTGACGTCATCGACTGCGACGAGCGTGCGCTCGTCACATTCTATGCCGTCGCCGCCATCTTGCTACACCCTACCTATGCCTAGGAAGCTACCTATGCCTAAAATTTGTACTTGATATTCATGTCCAAACCCATGAATTAAAGCTGAAAGTCAGCACTTCAAATTTATTAGGATTGTTGTGATTACATTTTTTTCTGGTGGCATACAGAGCCAAGAGTATGAAAATTGTGCCTGTGTGGACCTCACTGTACATGAAAAATGGAATAGAAACACTTAAGCCTCGTACACACGACCGAGAATCTCGTCAAGAAAAAACACGTAGTTTTTCTTGACGAGATTCTTGGACAAGAAACTTGTCCCGGCCGAGTGAACAGACGCTCCATTCAAAGAACCTGCGGTTCTTTGAATGGAGCGAACGCGGTGACGTCATCGACTACGACGAGCGTGCGCTCGTCACATTCTATGCCGTCGCCGCCATCTTGCTACACCCTACCTATGCCTATTAAGCTACCGCGCATGCGTCAAAGTCATTTCGAGAATGCGCGGGTTTCCACGGCGAAAGGTAAGTGTACACACACACACTTTTCTCGTCGAGAAACATGCTGACAAGAATCTTGACGAGAAAATAGAGAGCAGGTTCTCTATTTTTCTCGTTGAGATTCTTGTCGGTTTTCTTGACGAGAAACCTGATAGCCGCGTACACACGACCGAGTTACTCGGCAAGAAAGCTCTGCCAGCAAGTTTCTTGCTGGTTCTTGCCGAGAAACTCGGTCGTGTGTACGAGGCTTCAAGGGTAGAAGCAACAGTAACATTGTGCTCCCAAGTGGCTAAAAAGAAGCTATACTAGCTCAGGCACCGACCCATGACAGATATACAGTATGCTGCTCTCAATTAAATTGCTGCACAGGGAAGCTGGACATATTAACAACAGAAAAGCACTATCCAACCAAAGCAAAAGGATAGGATTCATTAAAATTGTCAGACATCAGAAAAAACAGCAGGACAATGCACCAGTGGCACGACTAATTGAAATGAACGTAACCATCACAACCAAGGGAGGTTTGAAACGAACAATACAAAATGAAAAAATTAGTGTGAGCAAAAAAGCAACATTTCACATAATTCCAGTCCCTATGGCCCTTTTTCTAATCCTTTGAGGCATCTCAGCAGCCCCGTTCACAGTAGTGCCTATGAAGGAAATGGGATTTATCACTGATGTTCAATAGGCTCGTCTGAGAGTCTAATGTCGCGTACACACAATCGTATTTTCCGGCGGAAAAACCTTGGATGTTTTTTCCGACAGAACTCTGCTCAAGCTTGGCTTGCATGAACACGGTCACACAAAAGTTCTCTGAACTTTCGACCATCAAGAACGCAGTGACGTACAAAACTACGACGAGCCGAGAAAATTAAGTTCAATGCTTCCGAGCATACGTCTAATTGTTTCCGAGCATGCGTCCGAATTTTGCGCGTCAGAATTGCTACAGACGATCGGATTTTCCGATAGGAATTTTTTCAATCGGAAAAATAGAGAACCTGCTCTCAAACTTTTGCTGGTGGAAATTCCGACAGAAAAAGTCAGATGGAGCATACACATGGTCGGAATTTCCGTTCGAATGCTCACATCTGACTTTTTCCGACAGGAAATCTGATCGTGTGTATGCGGCATAAGAATCAGTAGGTCTCGCTATAAATGTTTAAAACACGGCTCTTGCAGGTAACTGTAATTAGGTTTTCTTAAATGATAAAAACTAAAGTGAAGACTGTGAGACTGGAACTAAGTACCAAACTAAAGGACAGATATAATTGGGCTGATTGGTTAAAGAACATGAGAATCCATTTTCTAACCAAGTGAAAAGAAAATGTCTGTTCCGCTTGAATACCCAATCATAATTTGATATTAGACGTGAATATTCACACAATTTGTTTATAGATTGTGTAAAGAATTTAATCCCCTTTAGTAAATCAGCTTCTATGTCTATGAATCAAATGACATTCCAGGAATAAAATGCTCAGTCAGGGTCATACACCACACAGAATTTAAGGCTAGTGGTGAAAATCAGATGCGGGTAAGAGGCCATAAACAAGACAAGCAGCAGAAAGTATCCAGAACCAGAGAACATTTTTGGTTAGACACAGTGGATCAAGTATGGCTCCACTGCAGTCTCTTTTGGAAGCATATAGAATATGTTTAAACCTAGACTAAGTGACTAAGAGACTAGGAGAGGAGAAAGACTGCCAGCTACATAGCTGAAAAGTATGGACTTGCAAAGTAAAAGGCATGTCACATGACAGCTTGCCAGTAGACCAGCATGCTGTCCAGCATGACAAGGTAGTCAGTTCGTTGCTGCTCCCTTGTTAGCAAGGGAGATTTGGCAATGGTTTGGACCAGCAATGGAGTGATTTGATAGAGGTAAATGGATGCCTTTTCCAAGTGATTCTGCTGCTGGTGATGTGTTGCTTAAAGCAAAATCTTGTGACATCAGCCTAAAGTGCAAACCTTACAGATAATCTGTTTAACTGGAGGTAAAAGGATCAAATCTCATGACTCATGGCCAACTTTAGCCTTTAAAGCGCAAGCACTTATCTGCCTCCTCCCCCCCTCCGGTACCACATTTGGCACTTTTCAGGGGAGAGGGGGAATGCGTACCTGTTTTTGACAGACACCCTTCCCCACTTCTGGGAGACAGTGCTGCGGTGCTGTCCCTCGGAAGTTTGGCTCCCCTCCTCCTTCCTCCACTGCCAGGCCAGTTAGGAAGTGCAGCGTGCATCGCACATGCCCAGTAGGGAACCAGCTGTGAAGCTGAAAGGCTTCACTGCCGGTTTCCCTAGCGACGAATGGTGGTGGGGTTCCAACGTGGCAGGGTCCTTGTACAGGCAAGTGTCCAAATATTAAAAGTCAGCAGCTACAGCATTTGTAGCTGCTGACTTTTATTTATTTTTTCCCCAAGCAGAACACCACTTTATGGTAAAGTGACAAGATAATGCCTGTATCTAGTGTGGTACTGGGGTGGACTGCACCAAAACCTGTCTGTATCTCTAAATGTCCGTATAAATGAGGCCTTTAGCTGTAAGGCCAGGTAGATAACCCTTATGGCTATTGTTAATGTTTACATGTTGTTTATACTGTATGCCTCCCTGACATTTTTACTGCACCCTCAGATCAAACAGGCTAGTTCCTGTCCTGTCTGTTTGGGTGTTTGAAATTGAGATACGTTCAATGGGGTTGATTTACTAAAGGCAAATAGACTGTTCACTTTCAAAGGGACTATCCCCAGCTTAGCGAATGAGGCAAAGCTCTACTGACTACCATATTCCAATCATGTGCAAGCAGAAATGCTGTTTGATTCTTTATGCACGTGTTAAAGTGTAAGTTCACCTTTACAGAAAATCTGTAAGGTGAACTTACACTGGACCCTATCCCCATCGCACCCGGTCCTGCTAACCTGGAGAGCGATAATCGTCTGTTCTGACACATCGTATCACCACTTTAACAGTCAGGGGATTTGAAATCTCCGTGGCTTTCTCTCCTCTTCATCCGCGGTGACAGGACAGGCTACACGGGTTCTGATTGGTCGGTGTCGCCCATGTGGCGGCGTCAACCAATTAGAATGCTCCTAAAAATACATCCCGATGAGGTATGTTTTAGAGATAAATTTTAGGGGATTTCTAAGCCCCGGACCGGTGAGGCGGCTATACGAGATGTCAGAATGGGTGATCGCCGTTCTTCAGGTCAGCGGGACTGGGGGGGATGAGGAAGGGGTGCTGTGTACATTCACCTTACAGATTTTTTTGTAAAGGTGAACTTACCCTTTAAAGTGGAGTTCCAGGCTTTTTAGGTTTATTAAAAGTCAGCAGCTACAAAAAGTATAGCTGCTGACTTTTAATAAACCAACACTTACCTGTTCCACGGTCCAGCGATGCGGGCGAACGGAGCATCGCTCCTCTCTGCCGGCGCCTCCATTACCACTCTGGGCACCCGGCTGTGACAGCCTTCGGCTTCACGGCCGGGCACACACGGCGCATGAGCGGGTCGCGCTCCAGGAGTGGACAGGTGATCGCCTGGGACCTGTCATGTGTCCCAGGAGATCGCCTAGAGGGAGGGGCCGTCTAAGGCGAGATGACGAGTCGCCTCGGCGGTCCCTGGGCAGAAGGAGGAAGTGGGACAGGAAGTCCCACTCCTAATGAAGCCCCCACTCCTCCCCCAAAAAAATTACATGCCAAATGTGGCATGTAAGGGGGCAAGGAGTGGTTAAAGCGGAAGTTCCACTTTTTGGTGGAACTCCGCTTTAAGGTGTTAAGCTTTGGGGAAAATGTACTTGTTGCAATGTGCAAATCCCTTTGCAAAGTGAAAAACGTATTCTCGTTTAGTATATAAAAAAAACACACAAATAGATCAATTGTTGTGGGAACAAAGCTCCAAATGAGTGTCAATATTGTATAATGAAACTATTTCACTTTCTAGTAAGCTGTTACACTGTTAGACAGATTTACTTTTCACCATAAATCCAATCAAGACCAGAGACAAAATTATTTGGGAATAGTTTTTATGGAATCACAGCATGAAGAATAGTGACTGACATCTAAAGTGCTAATGCAATTTTAACTAACTACAAATACATTGCAAGTGCCAGTCAAGTCACATTTTCCCATGGTTTGTGCCAACTGTAATTAGCAAAAATTTTTAACATTTGCACTTAATATAACATTGTTTAGTATGTGTCTATGTAAGTGTTTGGTTGAAATGCTAGCTCGCGTTTGGCAAATACTCTACAGTAGCAAATTTGGAGCTCACTAATAATTCTATAGGCAATTACAGATTGTTGGAGTGTGAATCTCCTCTAATTATCAAATTTTGCATAACTGTAACATATAAGTGAGCTTCTGGCAAAAAAAAAAAAAACAGGTATAAAATGCTATATATATATTATAATAGTAAAAAGCATATACTGCATGCTAGCACTATGTACCTGTAAGAAATCGTTTAGTCTGATTACTGGTACAGCTTTAAGAGTAACATATTGAATAATACGATTTTGCTGGTGCTTTTCTTTATCAATAGATAATTCTTTATCACACAGCAGCTCTGCTTATTGCATTGCCATTCATCTAAGGGTTCGTCATTACAAGAATGCATATCACAGCGCCTCCAAAAATAGCAATGCTGATTACCATTTTCTTATCATCACAACATTTTAACCTAAGAATTCCAAAAGATAGCATTGGTGTGAAAAACATAGTTTCTTATACAGTGTGCATCACTTGTCATCACAGCATCAGTTAGCAAAATATTGCTCATCATTCCTTTCCCCTTCACAGTCATGTCTATAGCTGCTGTAACCATCACAGTACTAGTCATTTAAAGCTCATTATAACAGCCCTGCTGATCATTATCCATCACATCCTAGAGCATCTCTGCATTACACCACCTGTAACGATATGCTTATAGTGACAATATCAAGGTATCACTACTATTATGCATGACTTTGTAATGCCCATCATAACCTGTTTATATTTCAGTGGTAGAACATAAATCCAAAGATGACCCTGGAAGAACCATAATAACTATGGCCCAGAGTATAAAGTAGCTGAGGGGGCGTGGCTTAATGGTGGAACGAGCGGCCGCATAGAAACACCGCTCCGGCTCTCAACTTCCATCCAACCTGTATCCTGTGTCCTGTCTCCCCGCCAAAGGTGCCTAATCCTTTCCCACAGCTGTGGGAACTCATCAGGCTGGCTGACATGGTGAAATACGGGCCCCCCTGGCCCCCATCTGTGATGGAACAACTCGCTCGGTTCCGGAGGCAAGATGGCGCCAGGACACATGCAGGCTAGACAGACACACTGCAGGCATCCTCCTCTGCTGACCGGAGTACTGCTAAAGGGGTGAGTGTTTCAACCCCAGCTATCTTTCACTCCCTGGTGGATCCCCTATTGTCCCAGGACTCCCAGCACCATGATGAGGGCAGCCAGGACATAGACTCTCCCCCTACTGAGCCCACGCTATCTACTATAATGCTGGCTATACAGGACTGCAAGGCCTCACTTTCCACTCGGATTGCTTCTATCTGCATGGACTTCTCTCTCCTAAAGCAAGATGTCAAGAACCTACGTGATAGAACAGGGGACATAGAGGAATGTATCAGCTCCCTGGAAGATACTGTGCACCCCTTGTCAGTTAATGTGCGTGACACTACAAGTGAAATGGCGGCCCTTCGCGTCAAATGATTTAGAGAATCGTTTGCGCAGGAACAATCTCCGCTTCATCGGATTTCCTGAGCGAGCTGAAGGTTCACACCCTGAAAAGTTTCTGTACTCCTGGTTGCGGGACACCTTTGGCACTGATGCACCATCCTTCTCCTATGTCATCAAACGTGCGCACCGCACCCCCCCTCATCCTCCCCCAGAGGGGGCTCCCCCACGCTCCCTTATTGCATGGATCCTTATTTTCCAGGACAAAGTGTCAATCTTACGCCTGGCCAGAGAAAAAGGACCACTTAAGTTTAATGGCAATATCATTTCAGTCTATCCTGATTTTTCAGCCAAAGTCCAGCGCCAACGTATTTCATTTGCAGCAGTGAAATCCTGCTTGCATACTGAAGGCCTATCATATGCTATGCTTTTTCCTGCTAAGCTGCATGTCATTCATGATGGTAAGGCCCACTTCTACACCAGCCCCAAAGAAGCCATGGCGTGGCTGAATGACTGTTATGAAATCAGCCCAGACGCAGGAGTAACTGACTATCTTACCTCTTGATCTACAGAGGAGCCAGGTGGCACTTGCCCTCCCCTACATCACTGGTGGTTTTGTATCCTAGAACAGGACTTTGCATCTTTCCTGTGTCACTTCACCTGAGGCCAGGTGACAGATGCACACCATTGGGGTCAGGAGTGCACCGCAATGATAGTGGACCCTACGGCTGACTGCTGCGGATGGAACCCTGGATGGTACAGGAAGGCAGGTCCACTGGGGCAGCAACACGGATCCCAAAGGGAGCTAGAACATAAGATTCCCCAGGGCGTGGAGTCTAAGAGCCAGCAGGTGTTCACCAGAGCCTCTAGTGGTGAGGATGGACTATGCTGCAGCTGACTCCAGGTCGCGGCGCCCAAGGTCTCCCAGCTCACGCTCACGGTAGGCTATAGGAGGAAGCTACAGTTTGCTACAGGTCGGGGGCGACTAGCAGACAAGGATAAACGGAGAACAAGCCAAAGGTCACAAGCAGGCAGGGATGGTCGAGAAGCGCGCCAAAGGTCAGGGTCACAAGCAGGCGGGATGGTCGGGAACACGCCAAGATCGGTAACAGAGACAAACGTAGAGCACACGGCAAGCAGGAGACAGGAAACCAAACACACAATATTGCACGGCAAGGCAGGCTTGGAGAACACAGTGTTATATAGTGGTTCCTGTTGAGACTAGGGTGGAGCCACACTGAGGGAAGATAACTTAACCATGCAGGTGTGAGAGAGCAAGCCCTAAGGCTGATACACAGACCAGGTAAGAGACAGACAGGTCATGAAAGTATTATTGCAAGGTCATGACATCCTTCTTTTTTGTTGAGAGCCCCACTGGATTCCACATTACCCCCTCTCCGGTTAGTGGCGAGGCCTCGGAACAGTTTCACCCCCCCCACTGACAATTTTTTTTTGACAGGGGGCCTTTCACAGTTTAGGGATCCAAGGCTCGCTGTGCTTGGGATGGCCGAGCAGTGTGGGTGGCATGGGTTTTTTGTTGGACTTTTTTTGTTCTTTTTTCTCTACATTTTGTTTTTCTTCCTTGTTTGCCTTTTGGAGATTTTTTCTGGGTGCTGCCCATGGCCGTATATTGTTTTTTTACGTTTATTACTTTCATGGCTCTTACTACACTAGTGGTGGATATACACATTGTACTGTATGCATGTTTGAATATATTATAGGTGGCACGACCTCTCAGGTTATACAAGTAATTGTATTCGTGCTCCTTTATGATCATTTTGTACTGTCTAATTTACCATGGCAAAGCCCTTAAGGATACTCTTGTGGAACACTAGAGGTTTAAATGCACCCCAAAAGAGGTCCCAGGTCTTTTCAGTATTGAAAAAAAGTTGCCCCCATATTATTTGTCTCCAAGAAACCCACCTTACTAGCACTAAGATGAGAGCCCTCAAATGGCCATGGCTGGCCCAATATTAACATGCTACCCACAATAATTATTCTCGAGGGGTCTCTATTCTGCTGGCTAAATCTCTCCCCGCTGAAGTACAACAGGTTAAAACAGACCCCGATGGGAGATTTGTAGTACACTACTCACCTTGCAAATTTCCTCTGTGACGTTTACTCTTGTTAACATTTATATTCCTCCCCCATTTTCAGCAAAAATCCTGTCCAAATTGTCACTACAGCTGCTGTTCAGACCCCCTGGCCCCTTGAAATTATTATGCAAATTCAATTTCAGTGTCACAAAGATTAAATATTTAGTTTTTCAGTTTAACTCATGGGTGGCATTGTGTCTCAGGGCTCTTTTGATCACTGAAAACAATCTCGGACACCTGTGATAATTAGATTGCCAGGTGAGCCCAATTAAAGGAAAAACTACTAAAGGAGGGTGTTCCACATTATTAAGCAGAGCACCATTTTCAAGCAATATGGGGAAGAAAAAGTATCTCATTGCTGCCGAAAAGAGTGAAATAGTTTAATGCCTTGGACGAGGTATGAAAACATTTGATATTTCACGAAAACGTAAGCGTGATCATCGCACTATTAAGAGATTTGTGGCTGATTCAGAGCACAGACGGGTTTCATCAAGAGAGCAGCTGCTAAAACACCATTACATAGCAGCACACAGATATTTGAAGCTGCTGGTGCCTCTGGAGTCCCACCGACATCAAGGTGTTGAGTCCTCCAGAGTCTTGCAACTGTGCATAAACCTTCCATTCGGCCACCACTAACCAATGCTCACAAGCAAAAACGGCTTCATTGGGCAGAAAAATACATGAAGACTAATTTTCAAACAGTCCTGTTCACTGATGAGTGCCGTGCAACCCTGGATGGTCCAGTTGGATGTAGTAGTGGATGGTTGGTGGACGGCCACCCTGTTCCAACAAGGCTGTGACGTCAGCAAGGTGGTGGAGTCATGTTTTGGGCCGGAATCATGGAAAGAGAGCTGGTTGGCCCCTTTAGGGTCCCCAAAGTTATAAAGATGACCTCTGCAAAGTATGTGGAGTTCCTGACTGACCACTTCCTTCCGGTACAGAAGGAAGGACTATACTTTCCGTAATAAAAATCATCTTCATGCATGACAATGCATCTCATGCTACAAAGAATACCTCTGCATCAATGGCTGCTATGGGGATAAATGGAGAGAAAGTCATGGTGTGGTCTCCATCCTCCCCTGACCTCAAACCTATTGAGAACCTTTGGAGCATCCTCAAGCAAAAGATCTATGAGGGTGGGAGGCAGTTTACATCCAAACAGCAGCTCTGAGAGGCTATTCTGACATCTTGCAAACAAATTCAAGCAGAAACTGTCCAAGAACTCACAAGTTCAATGGATGCAAGACTTGTGAAGCTGCTGTCAAATAAGGGGTCCTATGTTAAAATGTAACGTGACCTGTTAAAATGTTTAAAAAGTTAAAATGTTGTTCAAATTTGATTGAAATAGCTTTTGATTTCAGTAAATATGCTGCAAACACAACAAATGGCAATTTTCAGTTCTTTACAACCTATAAAGTGTTTTGAAACTTACCGTGCGTAATAATTTGGAACAGTGCATTGTAAGTTTTTTATTTTGAAAAAAAAAACTGTTATCATTAGTAGGTTTCTTCAATAAAATTTGAATTGTACTCTTAATAGTTGATAACATGAGAATTAGGCTGACTGTTGTTTACATCAATTATTTAGGTAAATGAGAAAAATATCATTGGCATAATAATTTGGAACAGGGTGTATGAGGGTGATTTTAATGACATTTTAAATCCTGCTATGGACCGCTTGGGGGGAGGTGGTAGGCCCTTCCCCTGCTTTATTGACTGGACACAAGTCCATGGTCTCACAGAGGTATGGCGCTGGAAACATCTGGATGTGAGCCAGTATTCTTGCCACTCGGATTCTTTCCACACCATGTCCAGAATTGACCTAGCATTTGCCACGACAGATACCCTCCCCATTGTCTCTGCTGTTTCCTATTTGCTTAGAGGGGTTTCGGATCATGCTCCCCACTCTGTGTACCTACTCCTCCTTCCTGGTTCGGGCCCTACTGTTTGGCGCCTGAACTCTTACTGGTTGGAGGACAAGGTTTTTGAGTAGAGTAGACAAAGGGAGGGTTATCACCCCTGTCAGATTTTTTTTTTGTGTGCCATCTGTGTCCCCTAACTTACTGTCCCATAGTCAGTGTACTGTGACATTTACAGACTGTTAACTCGATTTATATTTTTCTCTTCAGGTCTAAATAAAGAGACTGCTATTTCAGAGCAGGCACATGGCATCTATAGCAAACAGTTCACAAGCTTGATCAGTCAAATGTTATGGAGCCCTGGAATCCCTGTGCATCAGACCTGCCAGAGGTTATCAGCTTATTTGTTTTTGTAAATGGCACAACTGAAACTGATCTTTGTCTCATGAGCCTAGGGATTAATTTAAAGCTGTATTTTAAAATGTGTCACAACAAAATTCTTGTTAAGATGAAATCAGTATCTAAGCCTAATATTGCTGTACTTGTTCTACACAAGAGAACAGAAAAATGGCCATGGCTGCTGTCTGTTTAAAGATGAAGGTGTTCAAATTATTGTATTAAAGTTCATGATAACCTGAATTAAAATGTACATACACCAATTTGTGATTAAAGCGGAGGTCCGCCAATTTTTTTTTTAAAGTCAGCAGCTACAAATACTGCAGCTGCTGACTTTTAAAATATGGACACTTACCTGTCCAGGGCGCCCGCGATGTCGGCACCCGAGGCCGACCCGTCCCTCGGTCCTTGGATGCTGCCGCTGCCATCTTCGGTAAGGGAATCAGGAAGTGAGGCCTTGCGGCTTCACTTCCCGGTTCCCTAATGCACATGCGCGAGTCGCACTGCACAATCAAAATGGTCCCTACTGTTTTCCGGGACCCGTGTGTTTCCCAGAAGACAGCGGGGGTGGGACAGGAAGTGGCGTAACCCCCGTATGGGTCTATGCCCGGAAGTGGGTGCAAATACCTGTATTATACAGGTATCTGCACCCCCCTCCCCCCTGAAAGGTGCCAAATGTGACACCGGAGGGGGGGAGGGTTCCGAAAAGCAGAGATTTTTGTGTGGACCTCCACTTTAACGTTTGAAAAAGAAAGCAAACAAACTCAGTATCTATCCACATAAACTTTCAATGGGCTTTGGCAAAATCTGGTAACTTATTTGCATTACTTTTTTATCTTTCAACATTCATAAGGGTCTGTGCTAATGGGCTTTTGTTCACTTCAGTACAAAAGATTATAACAGTGCCAAAGATATATATGTGACAACTAAACTGACCGAACCGCAGCTTTATCTATATTGATGTAGGTCAATAAGGGTTGGATGAGAGTCGAGATTAGAGCAGGTTCACAGTATTCTACAACATATATGTAATATTGTATACACTATTGTGTAAATGCTACAAATTAAAAAACAGCGTGCAAACAAAATAGCTAAAGTGCAACAAAATGTGAAAATCAACACTCTATGAATTATGAAAGATCCAAATTAAATAAATGATATTAGCCTACTATTTTACTATATATATTATATATATTAGCTTACTAAATAAATAGCAAGTAAAGTGCAAAAATGCAACAATGTGCAAAACACCATACTATATATGGATACGATCATTTATTTAATTTGGATCTTTCATAATTCATAGAGTGTTGATTTTCACATTTTGTTGCACTTTAGCTATTGGGGTTTTGTTTGCACACTGTTTTGTTCACTTCAAGCAGGTTTTGCCTTTACTATGGAAGATTTGTTTCATTTCAGTGTATCACCTGAGGCTAATTACTTTACTGGGTATATGTGACAGGGATTTTACAAATTTTTTGGTCTTGTCCATATATAGTTATTTTCTGGGGGGAAGTGGTAGATTTATTGGACACTATTACCTCTGTTCCTTTACCGGTCTCAATGTCTGTATGCCTGCTGAGTCTGGTAGAGGCTATTGTTCCTACAGTGTCTGAGCGAGTGTTCACTAATACAACATTATTCTATGCAAGAAAAGCCATTGCTATGCATTGGAAGAAACCTTGCTCTCCCACACTTTTATACTGGAAACAATTGATAAATAATAATCTCCCATTGTATAGAGACACTTATATTAATAGGGGTTTCCCTAGCAAATATGATAAAGTCTGGGCAAAGTGGCTGGAGAAACCGTACACGGCATCTAATGCCGATTGGGGTCAGTAGTCATAATATGGGTGTTTCTGTATAAGGGATGCTTGGGGACATTGGTGATAGAAGGGATTAATATTTGGTTTCTTTCCCCCCTTCTTTGTATATGAGGTGAGGTTTGACATTTGAGTGGACAAATGGGAAGGCCTAGATTTAGGCCTAGATAAATATATATATATATATATATATATATATATATATGTATATATATATATATATTTTTTTTTTTAAATTATTATATATTTTTTAAGTTGTCGCTTTGTTATTCAGAATTTTCACTTTGAATTGATAGTTGCAATGCAGGGTAATTGGATCCTGATAGTGTATTAATATACTTTAGGTTTCAATGTGTATGATGTTTTGTTGTGTGGTGCTTTGTTTTGTCTGTTAAGGAAATTAAATGAAAAGATTAATAAAAAAATAAAAAATAAACCTTTAAGATGTGTTAACTAGACATGTGCACACTGAAATATTTTGTTTCGGAATTTCGTTTTCGTCCGAAATTTTTTTTATTTAGTTACTCCCAAAATTAGTTTTTATTTATTTTGTTTCACTAAAAAATGCATTCATCCAAAATTCCGAAATAATTAAAGTGGAGTTCCACCCTGATTTAATTTTTTTTTCCCAAAAATCATAAAAAAAAATTATAAAAAAAAAAAAATTATACTCACCAGAAAGGGCGGTTGCTATGCGGAACTAGCTCTTCTGCTTCTTCCTCCACCACGGTGGTCTTCTTCCTCGTCCTCCCTTGTGGTGTCTTCTGGTGAATGGGGTGCTCTGCCTTCTGGGAACTGTGTGTATCCCAGGAGGCAGCCGCCCATTCACAAAGTGCCGTGAGAGGCGCGCATGCGCAGTAGGAAACAGGCAGTGAAGCCGTAAGGCTTCACTGCTTGTTTCCCTTAGTCAGGATGGAGGCGCCAGGACCGAGCGATCGCCGTCAGGGGCCCATCATCGCAGGCGCCTAGGACAGGTAAGTGTCCTTATTAAAAGTCATCAGCTACAGTGTTAGTAGCTGCTGACTTTTAAAAAAATAAAATTGCGGGTGGAGCTCCGCTTTAAGGTTGAATCTGTCATTGAAGGCTTATGGTGTCTGTTGAATGTTCTAAGAAGATTCGACGGAGCAGCTAACCTGTACGACGGCGTAATCGTACATTTCCGGTCAAATGTTCCGCCTACAAGCTATAGTAGAATTCTAATGTTGTATGACTAGTAATTATATTTATTAATTATTATTACTAGTCAGCCAACATTAGAATTCTTCTATAGCCTATGGGCGGAGCATTTGACCATAAATGTCCGCTCGTGGCGATTGTATGTTTTTAGCTGCTTTGTCAAATCTTCATGTCTCTATAATGTCAAATCTTTTCTCTCTATGTCGAATATCTTCTCTCTATGTCAAATCTTTTCTTTCTATGTAGAATAATCTTGAACTAATAGAGCTAAGGTTAGGCACATTCGACCACAGGTTCGATAGACACAGATTGTTATTGTCAGCGTCATGTCAAATCTCCTATCTATATCGAACTGTTGTCGCAACGAAAATGAAAATAAAGCATTTGTTTATGTTGGATCTTTCCATTTTTGGATTCTGTGTGTTCGTTATCGTTTGTTAAAACGATAACGAAAATACCCGAAATTCGGACGAAAATGCATTCGGACGAAAATGAATGCACATGTCTAGTGTCAACTATGTATTTGCTGCACATTCCCTAAGTGTCAAAACTGCATACCCACTTGTCTTGTATAGAGGACTAAGAGCAGTCTAAGAACAGCAGAATAGGTTAACACCATTCATGGTTTAACTTTGTACCTTACTTAGTAGAGCAAAAAAATAAAAGTGATACCACTCAAATGCTCCAATCTGTTATCCCCGCCAACTGGCCAAAATAGAGACCTTTATTTGAATTATAAATGCCACAGCCCTAAAATATTACAGTACAATAACATGATGTTGTACTGTAAGCTTTTAGGCAACTGGCCATAATGTTTGCAGGTACTGGTGGGTTTGAATACATGCCTGTCAGACACATCCAGGACTACAGGAAAATGGCATCTATGATGAAACCACTAATGGGCAAAATGCATTAGAGGGGGTTCTCCCACGTGAAACAAATCTGAAGCAATTTCTTACTAAGAGAATTTTACTAATAAAAATAATTTAAAAAAAGAGAGAATTTTACCATATACTGAGACAGTGTGTGCACAGGCTCCATTTTGTTGTTGCCCAAATACGTTTTAGCAGCATGATCCCTTTTGAGCACATGTAATGTAATGAGGTCTACCAGTCTTGAGATAATGGGGATCATTTAGCTAAAATTCCTTTTTACTTACCATCAAGGCCATTTTTGTTCCAGTAGGTAAAGTTTATGTTAAGTAGTTCATTTATTCTGCTAGCAGACAGTAACTTTCACCTATTTTTATTTTTTTTATGCCTAGCTGTTAGCAGCAGAGGGACAAGACTTGCATGGGTCTGACCTCGCTATCATTTCAGGGAACCTCTATTCCAATGGAAAATGTTACTCTGCCATTTAAAATGATGATTGCTTATAACTGATCAGACTTGAGTTAAATTATGTGACCAATGACTGAGATAACATAAAAGAGGTTTCAATGATTTTTTAGCTGTCAACCTGCAGATGTAATAGAGACAGCTGACATGAAGATATCATAACCCTAGCTAAGACTGTGATACTGATTGTAGTAAGGCCATCAATTGCTCCATATAACTGGCAGATATAATCACACCACTGTTGTTATAAGAATCACAACTCTGTGCCATCATTTTATTTATGGGCTACTGTTCAAAGTTCACTCTCATTGAAGCTTTCCCTTATTCTACACAGACTAAGCTTGTACAGAGGAAGTGGCAATTTATTAAAAAACAGAAACTTGGATTAGCCAAAAATATGATTGTGTCACTAGTATGATTGAAGACAGTGCCAATCTTATGCCAGAAATGCATATTTTTCCCTGTCTGACACTGTGTAAAGTTAAAATATGAACAAAAGTCTCACTTTAAAATGACTGTGTGGTATGAGGAATATTTTAGCCAGATGTTTTAGTACATAATACAGGAAGGTGGTGTGAAATCTGACAGAAAGTTCACCAGTTAAATGGCCATGCACCATTTCAGCCTGATTTCATTGCCGATTTTTAAGGAAGCTGTAATTGCTTGGGTAATGACTAAGAAAATTAGAGTTCTTTAAATTTACTTCTTGAAAGTAAACACATTTTTTCCAGACATTTGTTTGTACTGTGATGATTAACCTTGGTTACTTGTTTCTGCACAATGTGCTTTTTTTAAGGATGATCAGCAAACAAGGACAAGTATTAGATTTGCAAACTACACTCATATTGAAGATCACAAGATTATCACTATAGCAAAGTAAGACATTTGGAGAGCGACAGAGGTTTATATAAAAGTGGTTGTAAAGGTTTGAATATTTTTTTTTTTAAATAACAAACATGTCATACTTACCTCCACTGTGCCCTGAACTGCGTTTTCTGGGGTCCCTCGGTGGCTGTCTAGGCTCCTCCCCACTTCTGATAACCCCCTCTGGGAAGAGCTCTCCCAAGAGGGTCACCTTGCGGGGGTGCTCCCGAGTCCTGTATACGGCGTCCATAGCCGCTGAGTACAGGACTTGGCCCCGCCCCCCGGCGCCTGCGTCATTGGAGTTGATTGACAGTGGAGCGAGCCAATGGCTGCGCTGCTATCAATCTATCCAATGAAGAGCCGAGAAGACTGAGCAAAGGAAGAGCGCGTTCGCGACACAGGACATTCCAGGGCTCAGGTAAGTAAAACTGGAGGTTGGGGGGCCGGTAAATGACAGATGTTTTTTCACCTTAATGCATAGGATGCATTAAGGTGAAAAAACATGAACCTTTACAACCCCTTTAACCTCTGTCTCTCGCCAAATGTCTTACTTTACTATAGTGATAATCTTGTCCTTTATTTGCATAAAGCAACAGGCATCACAAGCCAATATTTTGGGACATTACAGGGTCCCTTTACTAAGTAAAGATGATTGGGAGTTGTACTGAACTCAGTGCCACCTTTGTTTTTCCAAAATTCTCAAGTACCAACAAAAATCATCGGATTGGTCAAATTCAGTGACAAAGCAGGCCATGATAAATCACATTACAACATGCTAGTCTGACAGAACACAGGTCCAGACCATTAAACCTATTAGAGGGATATCACGTAAGCAAGCCATAAATTAGCTTAAGGGGGTTCTAAAGCTTCATGTTTTTTCACCTTAATGCATCCTATGCATTAAGGTGAAAAAACACCTTGTACTCTCCGCCCCCCCCCCAGCCCCTGTTTTACTTACCTGAGCCCCGAATTTCCGTGGGCACGATCCCGTGTCATTCTCTCAATGTCTGAATGGCTCCTCATAGGATAGATTGATAGCAGCGCAGCCATTGGCTCCTGCTGCTGTCAATCAAATCCAGTGACGCGGCCGCCCGGCGGCTATGCACGTTGAGCGTATAACACGGGGGTGCGCCTACAAGGTAACCCCCTCGGGAGAGAGCTTCCCAGAGGGGGTTAGCTCTTGCGGGGAGGAGCCGAGACAGCCACCATGGGACCCCAGAAGAGGAGGTTCGGGGCCACTCTGTGCAAAACGAACTGCACAGTGGAGGTAAGTGTGACATGTTTTGCCGAATAAAATCTATCTTTAAGATTTAATATCTCAAAGATATGATATAGGTTAAATAAGAGTTCTTTTGACCAGAAGCGAAAGCTTTAACATAATGAACATTTATTATGTATTTGTTAAAGTCTAATCTAATACACAGAAACTATCTATATAGTCTTAGACAAGCAAAAATTAGTAGGTTAAAATATACAAAGTATTTACATGGAGGAGCTTATTCCTCTGAAAACATTACAGTACAAGCATGAGTAGTTACATAGACAGACCTTTGACATAGTTACCCCGTTAGACCTATCCTTCAGGCCATACTTCCATAAAGTGAGCTCCAATCTCCCTCCCTCTGAGTATATCTCTCTATCTTGATACCCCATAGGTCAGCCTAGCTTGGGTCATGATTGGAGGGCTGACTCCCTAAGTCAGCCCCCTTTCATGCAAATCCTGATGACTCTATGTGGGCAGGAGATGTGATTGAAGTTTCCCAGGGTTATAGGCGAGGCTCTGTCCATTGTCTATCCCAGCATGGGACTCATTGACGAGAGTGGGTTTAACACAATGGAATTGTCTCTCCAAGCTTGGGGCTCCGCAATGTCTAGCTGTTAACAAAAGGGCTTTCATAGGTGCTAATTGACACATATTCAGTTAGCTAAATGAAATATATTCAGTTAGCTAAATGAAATATATGTACAGCAAGCTATTGAAATATATTCATATTTACAATATTTTACCGCTCTTCAATGCAGTTTATGCATATCCCATAAGGCAACAGATGGCCCCTTGTGGCCAGTTGAGAATATGAGACTTGGCCACACCTAAAATAATGGGTTATGTATAATCTGCTATAAAATTTGGAACTTTTGGCTTTGCCCTCTGAAGTGAAATAAAACTCTTTGAGAAGAAACAAAACTTTTAAAATTTCCGTCTCTACAGTTCATATGTCTGGATCCCAGTATTGGTAGTCATCACTTGTTCTGGATGTAATGAGTCCATAATAAAAATCATAAGATACAAAACACACAAAAAAAACAAAAACAAAGGGGAAAAAATAAAAATAAACATGAGGCGCCTTGTTCTCAACCGTCCAATAATAATAATTTGTGCGAAAGTCAATAATGTCCATCTGGTCATGTTGCCCTTGCTTCTGGGACAGACTTCCATGGTGATTCCACTTGGATACAGCATACAGTAAAGACCTTTGGACCAACTTTCCTGGCTTTCTGTGATTATACTTTATTAATGTGGGCAAAGTTAGAGAAGGAAAAACACGAGTGCTTTTAAGACATATGCCTTCAAATGAATGCGTATCTTGTCATTCTGAGTATTAAGGACCTTTGATTAAAATTGTTATAGATATACTGCGACCTAATATGAGTCCCTTTCCCATTGACAGGTGTAAAAATTTAAATGGTTGCGCCCTTAAGCCAGGTTGTCTGATTTCCATTCCCCATCTTTCTTCCTCCATTGTCATATGCCTGCCAGTAACTCTGCCCCGCTTTCTGCTGAATACCCCTGTGTGTGTGTGTGTATGACCCTTCGAGTGTCCAGGGGGATTTTGTTGCCATGGCAACTCACCACAAACTCCTTTTACTGCAGCTGTGTTCAGTTATACCAACCCTGATGGGTTAAAGCCTTGGCGGGTGCCAAACTTTTGTGCATATAGCATAGCTCCGTCCTTGGCTACCGTGTGTAGCTACTGTATGAGTCCTGCCTTTAGCGGGCTAGGGAAGCGGTCATAACTTTAAGAGGTCTCTGTGCAGATTTAGGCACTGTCATCTAAGCAGCTAAAAATAACGTGATTTCAGAATGCGGATAAGTGTGATGTCACCAGGTACTTGTGGCTTCAGAGATGATTAGACTAAATTACTTCTCAAGTACAATTGTACTACACTTTCTGCTATTTGCCAATCACTATGAGTCTCACCAGTCCCAGTGTATATATGTGATCTTCAAGCAACGCTCTTTGAACTTAGTTATGGCACAAAAAGAAAACTGAACAATCATAAAAAAAAATACCAATGACCACTTATGATGACTGCCAAATATTAGAACTGTAGAGAGGACACAATGTCACATATACAAGGAAACGAGTCACAGGTATTACTGTTACTATTGTCATAGTTGGTAATAGCTACAATGACATACATTTATATAAAACCATTATCCCATGCTGAAAGAGAGAAAAAAAACAGTTGGAACTTTGTCCCATCCCCCAAAATGCTATAGGGAAGTTTTATTATTCTATATCAACATTTTTAACTGTTATAAATGTTCCCATATAAGGTTCCCCCCTACTCACCTATTTTTTTTTTTTTTATTTCACCCTAGCGGAGCCAAACTCCAGAATCACCCAGCAAAAAAAAAAAATAGGGTGATATAGGACAGAAAGAAAAATAGTTTTCCTTAAAAAAAAAAAAGGAAAAAGAGAAGAGAAAAGATAGGAAAAAGACTGATCCAAAAAAAAAGGTAAAAACTCAAAATTCAGATTGAGTGCTGCCCCAACCTTTAACTTGTTAAAGAGCATTGAATCTGTACTTGTGTTAAAAAAAATTGAAGCTGCCTTAAACATTACAGCTATACAAAAGGCAACGCCATTTCTCAGTAGTGGAAAAAAAACTACACCAAAAAGGTAAAAAAAATAAAAAATTGTAAAAAAACAAAAAGTAACAAAAAAAAATTCAGATTTAATGCTGCCCCAACCTTTAAATTGTTAAAGAGCGTTGAATCTGTACTTTGTTAAACAAAATAAATAAATATTGAAACTGCCTTTAAACATTGCAGCTATACAAAAGGCAACGCTCTCTCTCAGTAGTGATTAACATATTAATTGATTCTCAGTGAAAATCAATTTGCAAGTCCACTAGGCCACAGGAAGTTCTATCAGAGAGAGACACTGTTTAATTAAACAGTCCAAAACAAAAATTTCGAATTTAGTTAGGCCTGACTAATTAATTCCATTCCAGGATTATCCTTAAAACAAGACATAAAAAAAAAATGTTTTAAGGTCCTCTGTGTTTTTAAAGAAATTTGACAAGTCTTGGTCGGTTCATCCGTCCTTGTGTGTGTATTTCTTCCTAAAATACAAAATACAAAACTCAAAACCATTAATAACACCTCACTGTACCTCTTCTGTGAGGTTCTAATGGGCTACCTAGCAGTATATGCTTGGAACAGACTTACAGCAAAGGTAATGAGTCCTTCAACAGTAAGTACAGTGAAACATGTACCGACTCCCCCACATATCTGTACTCTGACAAACAAAAAGTTATAGGAAAACATGGTGGGGTTTGTAAGTACTTACAGTCTAAGAAGACCCCATGTCAACATTAAACCTTTACACATATTAACAACACATGCGTCAATTCGGAAGGAAAAAAAACAAGACAAAACCTATAGACCTACTGAATCCATAAGATGCCATAAGGTAATGTATTATGTAGTTTCCACATGTCAGAGTGAATGAAGCTTCACTCTAACCACCGGAAAGGGAGAAAAAAAACAAATTCCTATGTACTATAGGACTTGAGATCTCGTATCTGTGCACAGGTTATTTATTTGCGAATACATTTCAATTTGTAAAAAAAAAGTATAAATATAAACTGGTACCAGTATTGAGCTCATTACAAACGAGAGAGAGAGAGGGGAAAAAAATTATCAAATAAACATAAACAGTACAAAGCATGCACATTAATTTGATCACACTTATTGATGACCGTAAAACAAAAATCTTGTTTACCCATGGACAGTTCATACCCATCCATTCCATCACTCAGACACACCCATTCGTTTAGATCGAATCCCCTAGATTTTGTTTAGAACTTTGGTAATTTGCAAATGAATTGCTAGGCATTTTTGGCCACTGGGAGAATACTAAGGGACTGAATAAGAAAACAAACAAGAACCCTGGAATACTATACTTTACCTTTTGTTAGGTGCGCATTTATGCATATGAACAGCTTTATATGTCCATATTAGGGATGAGCTCGGTGTTCGAGTCGATCGGCTGTTCGATCGTTCGACGAAGATCGAACGATTTGGGCCGTTCGCGCCTAATTCGAGTGACGCGAACGGCCCACAATGCACTACGCCATCGCAGTGTCATCCAGGCGCTGTGATTGGCCAAGCATGCACTGTGACCCCGCATGCTTGGCCAATCACAGCGCCGGCAGCGAGGAGAGCAATGATTGGCCACAGGCAGGATGCCTGTGGCCAATTATTGCTGAGGGTGTTTAGTACACGCCCCACACTATAAAAGGCCGCCAGCACGGCGGCCTAGTGTAGTGTGTTCCGGAGCAGGGAAAGAGAAGCATAGGCAGGGACAGTGACATTTATTTTTTCTTGCTTAACCTGGATTCCTTTAGTTTAGGGAAAGAGAAGGATAGGTAGGGAGAGTGTCAGTGTGTTTTACTGTGCGAATCCTTGTTTCTAGGGACAGGGAAGGACAGTGAGGGAAATTCTCCTTGTGCTATAGTGTGCTTTAAAAAAACATTTTTTCTAGGGACAGAAAACTATAGGTAGGAAGAGTGTCAGTTTCTTTCACTGTGATAATCCTTGTTTCTAGGGACAGGGAAGGACAGTGAGGGAAATTCTCCTTGTGCTATAGTGTGCTTTAAAAAAACATTTTTTCTAGGGACAGAAAACTATAGGTAGGAAGAGTGTCAGTTTCTTTCACTGTGATGATCCTTGTTTCTAGGGACAGGGAAGGACAGTGAGGGAAATTCTCCTTGTGCTATAGTGTGCTTTAAAAAACATTTTTTCTAGGGACAGAAAACTATAGGTAGGAAGAGTGTCAGTTTCTTTCACTGTGATAATCCTTGTTTCTAGGGACAGGGAAGGACAGTGAGGGAAATTCTCCTTGTGCTATAGTGTGCTTTAAAAAAACATTTTTTCTAGGGACAGAAAACTATAGGTAGTAAGAGTGTCAGTTTCTTTCACTGTGATAATCCTTGTTTCTAGGGACAGGGAAGGACAGTGAGGGAAATTCTCCTTGTGCTATAGTGTGCTTTAAAAAAACATTTTTTCTAGGGACAGAAAACTATAGGTAGGAAGAGTGTCAGTTTCTTTCACTGTGATAATCCTTGTTTCTAGGGACAGGGAAGGACAGTGAGGGAAATTCTCCTTGTGCTATAGTGTGCTTTAAAAAAACATTTTTTCTAGGGACAGAAAACTATAGGTAGGAAGAGTGTCAGTTTCTTTCACTGTGATAATCCTTGTTTCTAGGGACAGGGAAGGACAGTGAGGGAAATTCTCCTTGTGCTATAGTGTGCTTTAAAAAAACATTTTTTCTAGGGACAGAAAACTATAGGTAGGAAGAGTGTCAGTTTCTTTCACTGTGATAATCCTTGTTTCTAGGGACAGGGAAGGACAGTGAGGGAAATTCTCCTTGTGCTATAGTGTGCTTTAAAAAAACATTTTTTCTAGGGACAGAAAACTATAGGTAGGAAGAGTGTCAGTTTCTTTCACTGTGATAATCCTTGTTTCTAGGGACAGGGAAGGACAGTGAGGGAAATTCTCCTTGTGCTATAGTGTGCTTTAAAAAAACATTTTTTCTAGGGACAGAAAACTATAGGTAGGAAGAGTGTCAGTTTCTTTCACTGTGATAATCCTTGTTTCTAGGGACAGGGAAGGACAGTGAGGGAAATTCTCCTTGTGCTATAGTGTGCTTTAAAAAAACATTTTTTCTAGGGACAGAAAACTATAGGTAGGAAGAGTGTCAGTTTCTTTCACTGTGATAATCCTTGTTTCTAGGGACAGGGAAGGACAGTGAGGGAAATTCTCCTTGTGCTATACTGTGCTTTAAAAAACATTTTTTCTAGGGACAGAAAACTATAGGTAGGAAGAGTGTCAGTTTCTTTCACTGTGATAATCCTTGTTTCTAGGGACAGGGAAGGACAGTGAGGGAAATTCTCCTTGTGCTATAGTGTGCTTTAAAAAAACATTTTTTCTAGGGACAGAAAACTATAGGTAGGAAGAGTGTCAGTTTCTTTCACTGTGATAATCCTTGTTTCTAGGGACAGGGAAGGACAGTGAGGGAAATTCTCCTTGTGCTATAGTGTGCTTTAAAAAAACATTTTTTCTAGGGACAGAAAACTATAGGTAGGAAGAGTGTCAGTTTCTTTCACTGTGATAATCCTTGTTTCTAGGGACAGGGAAGGGCAGTGAGGGAAATTCTCCTTGTGCTATAGTGTGCTTTAAAAAAACATTTTTTCTAGGGACAGAAAACTATAGGTAGGAAGAGTGTCAGTTTCTTTCACTGTGATAATCCTTGTTTCTAGGGACAGGGAAGGACAGTGAGGGAAATTCTCCTTGTGCTATAGTGTGCTTTAAAAAAACATTTTTTCTAGGGACAGAAAACTATAGGTAGGAAGAGTGTCAGTTTCTTTCACTGTGATAATCCTTGTTTCTAGGGACAGGGAAGGACAGTGAGGGAAATTCTCCTTGTGCTATAGTGTGCTTTAAAAAAACATTTTTTCTAGGGACAGAAAACTATAGGTAGGAAGAGTGTCAGTTTCTTTCACTGTGATAATCCTTGTTTCTAGGGACAGGGAAGGACAGTGAGGGAAATTCTCCTTGTGCTATAGTGTGCTTTAAAAAAACATTTTTTCTAGGGACAGAAAACTATAGGTAGGAAGAGTGTCAGTTTCTTTCACTGTGATAATCCTTGTTTCTAGGGACAGGGAAGGACAGTGAGGGAAATTCTCCTTGTGCTATAGTGTGCTTTAAAAAAACATTTTTTCTAGGGACAGAAAACTATAGGTAGGAAGAGTGTCAGTTTCTTTCACTGTGATAATCCTTGTTTCTAGGGACAGGGAAGGACAGTGAGGGAAATTCTCCTTGTGCTATAGTGTGCTTTAAAAAAACATTTTTTCTAGGGACAGAAAACTATAGGTAGGAAGAGTGTCAGTTTCTTTCACTGTGATAATCCTTGTTTCTAGGGACAGGGAAGGACAGTGAGGGAAATTCTCCTTGTGCTATAGTGTGCTTTAAAAAAACATTTTTTCTAGGGACAGAAAACTATAGGTAGGAAGAGTGTCAGTTTCTTTCACTGTGATAATCCTTGTTTCTAGGGACAGGGAAGGACAGTGAGGGAAATTCTCCTTGTGCTATAGTGTGCTTTAAAAAAACATTTTTTCTAGGGACAGAAAACTATAGGTAGGAAGAGTGTCAGTTTCTTTCACTGTGATAATCCTTGTTTCTAGGGACAGGGAAGGACAGTGAGGGAAATTCTCCTTGTGCTATAGTGTGCTTTAAAAAAACATTTTTTCTAGGGACAGAAAACTATAGGTAGGAAGAGTGTCAGTTTCTTTCACTGTGATAATCCTTGTTTCTAGGGACAGGGAAGGACAGTGAGGGAAATTCTCCTTGTGCTATACTGTGCTTTAAAAAACATTTTTTCTAGGGACAGAAAACTATAGGTAGGAAGAGTGTCAGTTTCTTTCACTGTGATAATCCTTGTTTCTAGGGACAGGGAAGGACAGTGAGGGAAATTCTCCTTGTGCTATAGTGTGCTTTAAAAAAACATTTTTTCTAGGGACAGAAAACTATAGGTAGTGTGAGGGGGTTAACTCAGTAGCGGGTGTGTGTGACCCCCTGGTTGGGCTCCCCACACAAAAACAGGGCCAGCAGACAGAGGTTGTGGTTTTCAAAATCAAAAGGTGCGGTTTATTTCTCTATGTACAGTGACAAAAACACAGCAAAGCCAAAAAGAAACATAAACAAAATAAATCCTGGTCAGTTTGACCTCTGACTAAACATGCAGGTTTCCTAAACTAACAACTGGGATCAGCCTGGTGCTGTCCTAGTCCCTAAGTCCCTGGTTTAGTAAAAGTCCAAACAAATAGCCACACAGGCTTTGCCTCACCGCACAGGGGTTCACTCTCCCTAGACAGTCCACACAGGTCTGGGTCCAGGCATGAGCTAACACCTAATGAATCTGGGAGTTCTTATAGAGGCCTAAATGAGCTGACAAGCTTCAGCTGGCCTCATCAACTCCCTGTCTGTACGACGCCCCACACTCTCCCTAGAGGTATGAGTCATCCATGAGCCTACTAGCCTCAGCTGGGCTTATACAACTCTCCACCCTAGTTGTATAAGTCAGCATAAAGCCTGAATCTGGGAGAAATATATCTACCCCCCTGGATGCAACCAGGTGACTTTACCTTCCTGCTGTCACATACCCCCCCCTCTTGTTTTAACCTTGGGGTTGGAACACCAGCAATCAGGCATTCATGTACTCGAGACAAAGCATCCACATTCCCCATTTGAACGCCAGGGCGATGCTTTACTGTGAAGTTGAATTCCTGTAGGGCCAGGAACCACCTATTCACTCTTCTATTTGTCTCCTTGTTTTGAGCCATCCACTTTAACGGAGCGTGATCCGTAACCATGTCAAAGTGCCTACCTAGCAGATAGTACCGAAGGGAATCTAGAGCCCACTTCACCGCTAAACACTCCTTTTCAACCGTGGCGTAATTTACCTCATGGGACTTCAACTTCCTGCTGAGGTAAATGAATGGGTGCTCTTCCCCGTTCCAGACCTGGGACAATACTGCTCCTAACCCCACATCTGACGCATCACTTTGTACGACAAAGTCTTTAGAGAAGTCGGGTGAGTACAACACTGGCTGGCTACATAAGGCTTGTTTCAAGAATTGGAATGCTGCCTCAGCCTCGGGGGTCCATTTAATCATGACCGACCCTTTCCCTTTCGTCAGGTTGGTTAGGGGCACAGCCTTAGAAGCAAAGTGGGGAATGAAGCGCCGATAATAACCCGCGATTCCCAGAAAGGCCCGTACCTGCTTCTTGCTGTTGGGACGTGGCCAACTCTGGATGGCCTCGACTTTGTTGAGTTGGGGTTTTATCACTCCCCTGCCAATGGTGTACCCAAGATATTTGGCCTCCTCCTGCCCAATGGTACACTTCTTGGGGTTAGCCGTAAACCCCGCTTCCCGGATAGAGTCTAGGACTGCTTGCACTTTTGGCAGATGTGAGGCCCAATCTGTGCTATGGACAATTACGTCATCCAGGTAAGCCGCAGCATACTTCCGATGGGGCCTCAGTATCTGGTCCATTTTCCGCTGGAATGTGGCCGGCGCATTCTGTAACCCGAACGGCATTCTCTTATATTGGAACGCCCCGTCTGGGGTTACAAATGCGGTTTTCTCTTTGGCCGACTTGGCCAGGGGAATTTGCCAATACCCTTTTGTGAGGTCAAGAGTCGTCATGTATCGGGCTGTTCCCAGCCGGTCGATCAACTCATCTATACGTGGCATGGGGTAGGTGTCAAATTTTGTAACTTTGTTCAACTGACGAAAATCGTTACAAAATCGCCAGCTCCCATCCGGTTTAGGCACCAACACAATGGGACTAGACCAATCACTTTGGGACTCCTCTATCACCCCTAAGTTCAGCATTTTCTGTACTTCCTCCCGTATTGCCTCCCGTCGGGCCTCTGGGATCCGATAGGGTTTTAACTTCACCCTTTCACCGGGCGGGGTAATAATATCATGCTCTACCCCAGATGTTTGTCCCGGCAGCTCAGAGAACACCTCCTTGTTGCGAAGCACAAACTCCTTAACCTCCTGTTGTTGGGGTTGTGACAAGGTGGCTGCTATTCCAACCTCCGGAATCACGCAACCAGTTTGAGCTGGTGACCAAGTTTCTGCGACTAGGGACTCTCTATCCCTCCAGGCTTTCAACAGATTAACGTGATATATCTGTTCGGGCTTTCGCCTTCCTGGTTGTCTGACCTTGTAATTCACTTCGCTCACTTTTTCCATTATCTCGTAGGGGCCTTGCCATTTGGCAAGGAATTTACTTTCAACCGTAGGGACAAGTACCAATATCCTATCCCCCGGGGAAAAGGTATGGGTCTTTGCTCCACGGTTGTACACTCTCTGCTGTGCCAACTGCGCTTGGGCCAAATGTTCCTTCACGATGGGCATTACCTGTGCAATTCGATCTTGCATCAGGGCGACATGCTCAATCACACTCCTGTGGGGAGAACTCTCACTTTCCCAAGTTTCCTTGGCAATATCCAACAGCCCTCTTGGGTGTCTCCCATACAGTAACTCAAAGGGGGAGAATCCCGTAGAGGATTGGGGCACCTCCCTAATAGCAAACATCAAATAAGGAAGTAGACAGTCCCAATCCTTTCTATCTCTATCCACCACTTTCTTCAACATTTGTTTTAGGGTTTTGTTGAATCTTTCAACCAGCCCATCGGTTTGGGGGTGATACACAGATGTACGCAATTGCGTCACTTTGAACAATTTACACAGCTCTTTCATAACCCGGGACATAAAGGGTGTACCTTGGTCCGTAAGCAGTTCTTTACAAATACCCACCCGGCTAAAAACAAGAGATAGCTCTTTGGCTATGGTTTTGGCCGAGGTATTTCTGAGAGGGATCGCTTCTGGATAACGGGTGGCATAGTCCATTATAACCAATATGTACTGGTGCCCCCTAGCGGACTTGATTATAGGACCTACCAAATCCATTGCGATTCTCTCAAACGGGACCTCAATGATGGGTAGAGGGACCAGCGGGCTACGGAAATGTGGCATCGGGGCCGACCTCTGACACACAGGGCAGGAGGAACAATAATTTTCTATGTCCTTCATCACCCCAGGCCAATAGAATCTCTGTAATACCCTCTCTCGGGTTTTCTCTGTCCCCAGATGACCTCCAAGAATGTGCCCATGGGCCAACTCCAACACCAACTTCCTGTAAGGTTTGGGCACCACAAGCTGCTCAACGGTTTCTTCTGCCCTTTTTGCCACCCGATACAGTAGGTCCTTCTCTACGCTGAAGTATGGGTAAGTGCAGGTATTATCTGGGTTCACTAACTCGCCATCTATTTCCACTACGTTTTCCCGTGCCTTTATTAGGGCGGGGTCTTTTAACTGTTCTGTGGCAAAATTTTCCCTGTGAACCTCCAGATCAGAAAACTCCACAGACGGTAGGTTTTCGTCTGAGGAGGTGGGCTCCTCTCCAGTTTCTTGAGTCTCCCCTGCCAATACTGACAAGGGAAATTCTGGAGAGTCCTCACCACTCTCAGAGGAGTTCTGGCTATCACATTCCTGGTACATAGGGGCACCAGTGGGGGGCTCAGGATCATCCCACAGTTCCCAGAACTTCGGAAAATCTCTTCCCACAATGGCATCATGCGGTAATTGAGATACTAACCCCACTGGATGAGAGAGGGTACCTTTGGGGGTCTCGAAACACACTGTAGTCACTGGATACTCTCGGGTGTCCCCATGCACACAAATAACAGCTACCTTGCTATTCCCAGAGACCTCTGTTTTAACTAATTCAGCCTTTATCAGGGTCACAAGGCTACCTGAATCCAGTAATACCACAACATTTCTACCATTAATACACATTTTGCATAAATGTTTCTCAGTTCCCCGAATGGCAGTGCATGCGACTGTCGCACACAGCGACTGACGTCTGTCCGTCAGAAAGTCACATTGCATGGGTTCCTCCACAACCGGGCAATTTGCTGCAATATGTCCCGCTTGCCGGCAGCGGTAGCAAACAATCCTTTTGGCTGCCTCTTGAGCCCCTGACTTCCCAGGCTGTTCTCGCCAAACTTTGGGTAGAGCTCCCACCCTCTCACTCTCTCCACCCTCACCCCTTGGAATCCTCTTATCCGCCCCTGGGGATGGTCTGGTCTTAGGGTGGAAAGTCCGAGAGTCTCTGGAAGAGGCCGTCAGGTTCTCTGTAGCCAAGTATTTCTCTACACGATCCACAAGACCACCGGCCGTCTCTGGGTCTCCATGGCTTACCCACTTTTGGATGGCAGTAGGAAGAGCTCTCAAAACCCGATCCATTACAACACGTTCCACAATCTCTGGTGCGGACAAAGTCTCTGGCTGTAGCCACTTCCTGCTCAGGTGAATGAGATCATACATTTGAGACCTGGGGGGTTTTCCAAGCTGGAAAGTCCAGTTATGCACACGCTGAGCCCGGACAGCCAGGGTGACACCCAGCCTTGCCAATATTTCAGCTTTTAGCATCACATAGTCTTTTGCTTGGTCAGGCTCTAGGTCATAGTAAGCCTTCTGCGATTCACCAGTTAACAGAGGAGCCACCAGTCCAGCCCACTGCTCCTCAGGCCACTTTTCTCTTTCAGCAGTCCTTTCAAATGTGGTCAAAAATACCTCTGGATCATCCTCTCCAGTCATTTTTGTCAATAAACGACTCACCCCAAAGGACGCGGTATTAGTGGGACGGCTTTCCTCACTGGTCTGCGGACGTTGCTGCATTACTGCTTCCATTTGTTGTAGTCTCTGCTCTTGCTTCTGTAACAGGTCTATGAAGCGGGCCTCAGATTGCTGCTGGGCTTGTTGATGAGCTTGCTGCTGGGCTGCAAGGCTCCTTTGCAAACCTGCATTTGTCTGCTGTTGATTGGCATTTGCTAGAGCCAGCTGTTTCAGTATCTCCTCCATGCTGGCTTAAAAAAAACTGCCACTGGTTCTCCACCAACTGTGAGGGGGTTAACTCAGTAGCGGGTGTGTGTGACCCCCTGGTTGGGCTCCCCACACAAAAACAGGGCCAGCAGACGGAGGTTGTGGTTTTCAAAATCAAAAGGTGCGGTTTATTTCTCTATGTACAGTGACAAAAACACAGCAAAGCCAAAAAGAAACATAAACAAAATAAATCCTGGTCAGTTTGACCTCTGACTAAACATGCAGGTTTCCTAAACTAACAACTGGGATCAGCCTGGTGCTGTCCTAGTCCCTAAGTCCCTGGTTTAGTAAAAGTCCAAACAAATAGCCACACAGGCTTTGCCTCACCGCACAGGGGTTCACTCTCCCTAGACAGTCCACACAGGTCTGGGTCCAGGCATGAGCTAACACCTAATGAATCTGGGAGTTCTTATAGAGGCCTAAATGAGCTGACAAGCTTCAGCTGGCCTCATCAACTCCCTGTCTGTACGACGCCCCACACTCTCCCTAGAGGTATGAGTCATCCATGAGCCTACTAGCCTCAGCTGGGCTTATACAACTCTCCACCCTAGTTGTATAAGTCAGCATAAAGCCTGAATCTGGGAGAAATATATCTACCCCCCTGGATGCAACCAGGTGACTTTACCTTCCTGCTGTCACAGTAGGAAGAGTGTCAGTTTCTTTCACTGTGATAATCCTTGTTTCTAGGGACAGGGAAGGACAGTGAGGGAAATTCTCCTTGTGCTATAGTGTGCTTTAAAAAAAAATTTTTTCTAGGGACAGAAAACTATAGGTAGGAAGAGTGTCAGTTTCTTTCACTGTGATAATCCTTGTTTCTAGGGACAGGGAAGGACAGTGAGGGAAATTCTCCTTGTGCTATAGTGTGCTTTAAAAAAACATTTTTTCTAGGGACAGAAAACTATAGGTAGGAAGAGTGTCAGTTTCTTTCACTGTGATAATCCTTGTTTCTAGGGACAGGGAAGGACAGTGAGGGAAATTCTCCTTGTGCTATAGTGTGCTTTAAAAAAACATTTTTTCTAGGGACAGAAAACTATAGGTAGGAAGAGTGTCAGTTTCTTTCACTGTGATAATCCTTGTTTCTAGGGACAGGGAAGGACAGTGAGGGAAATTCTCCTTGTGCTATAGTGTGCTTTAAAAAAACATTTTTTCTAGGGACAGAAAACTATAGGTAGGAAGAGTGTCAGTTTCTTTCACTGTGATAATCCTTGTTTCTAAGGACAGGGAAGGACAGTGAGGGAAATTCTCCTTGTGCTATAGTGTGCTTTAAAAAAACATTTTTTCTAGGGACAGAAAACTATAGGTAGGAAGAGTGTCAGTTTCTTTCACTGTGATAATCCTTGTTTCTAGGGACAGGGAAGGACAGTGAGGGAAATTCTCCTTGTGCTATAGTGTGCTTTAAAAAAAAAAAATTCTAGGGACAGAAAACTATAGGTAGGAAGAGTGTCAGTTTCTTTCACTGTGATAATCCTTGTTTCTAGGGACAGGGAAGGACAGTGAGGGAAATTCTCCTTGTGCTATAGTGTGCTTTAAAAAAACATTTTTTCTAGGGACAGAAAACTATAGGTAGGAAGAGTGTCAGTTTCTTTCACTGTGATAATCCTTGTTTCTAGGGACAGGGAAGGACAGTGAGGGAAATTCTCCTTGTGCTATAGTGTGCTTTAAAAAAACTTTTTTTCTAGGGACAGAAAACTATAGGTAGGAAGAGTGTCAGTTTCTTTCACTGTGATAATCCTTGTTTCTAGGGACAGGGAAGGACAATGAGGGAAATTCTCCTTGTGCTATAGTGTGCTTTAAAAAAACATTTTTTCTAGGGACAGAAAACTATAGGTAGGAAGAGTGTCAGTTTCTTTCACTGTGATAATCCTTGTTTCTAGGGACAGGGAAGGACAGTGAGAGAAATTCTCCTTGTGCTATAGTGTGCTTTAAAAAAAACATTTTTTCTAGGGACAGAAAACTATAGGTAGGAAGAGTGTCAGTTTCTTTCACTGTGATAATCCTTGTTTCTAGGGACAGGGAAGGACAGTGAGGGAAATTCTCCTTGTGCTATAGTGTGCTTTAAAAAAACATTTTTTCTAGGGACAGAAAACTATAGGTAGGAAGAGTGTCAGTTTCTTTCACTGTGATAATCCTTGTTTCTAGGGACAGGGAAGGACAGTGAGGGAAATTCTCCTTGTGCTATAGTGTGCTTTAAAAAAACATTTTTTCTAGGGACAGAAAACTATAGGTAGGAAGAGTGTCAGTTTCTTTCACTGTGATAATCCTTGTTTCTAGGGACAGGGAAGGACAGTGAGGGAAATTCTCCTTGTGCTATAGTGTGCTTTAAAAAAACATTTTTTCTAGGGACAGAAAACTATAGGTAGGAAGAGTGTCAGTTTCTTTCACTGTGATAATCCTTGTTTCTAGGGACAGGGAAGGACAGTGAGGGAAATTCTCCTTGTGCTATAGTGTGCTTTAAAAAAACATTTTTTCTAGGGACAGAAAACTATAGGTAGGAAGAGTGTCAGTTTCTTTCACTGTGATAATCCTTGTTTCTAGGGACAGGGAAGGACAGTGAGGGAAATTCTCCTTGTGCTATAGTGTGCTTTAAAAAAACATTTTTTCTAGGGACAGAAAACTATAGGTAGGAAGAGTGTCAGTTTCTTTCACTGTGATAATCCTTGTTTCTAGGGACAGGGAAGGACAGTGAGGGAAATTCTCCTTGTGCTATAGTGTGCTTTAAAAAAACATTTTTTCTAGGGACAGAAAACTATAGGTAGGAAGAGTGTCAGTTTCTTTCACTGTGATAATCCTTGTTTCTAGGGACAGGGAAGGACAGTGAGGGAAATTCTCCTTGTGCTATAGTGTGCTTTAAAAAAACATTTTTTCTAGGGACAGAAAACTATAGGTAGGAAGAGTGTCAGTTTCTTTCACTGTGATAATCCTTGTTTCTAGGGACAGGGAAGGACAGTGAGGGAAATTCTCCTTGTGCTATAGTGTGCTTTAAAAAAACATTTTTTCTAGGGACAGAAAACTATAGGTAGGAAGAGTGTCAGTTTCTTTCACTGTGATAATCCTTGTTTCTAGGGACAGGGAAGGACAGTGAGGGAAATTCTCCTTGTGCTATAGTGTGCTTTAAAAAAACATTTTTTCTAGGGACAGAAAACTATAGGTAGGAAGAGTGTCAGTTTCTTTCACTGTGATAATCCTTGTTTCTAGGGACAGGGAAGGACAGTGAGGGAAATTCTCCTTGTGCTATAGTGTGCTTTAAAAAAACATTTTTTTCTAGGGACAGAAAACTATAGGTAGGAAGAGTGTCAGTTTCTTTCACTGTGATAATCCTTGTTTCTAGGGACAGGGAAGGACAATGAGGGAAATTCTCCTTGTGCTATAGTGTGCTTTAAAAAAACATTTTTTCTAGGGACAGAAAACTATAGGTAGGAAGAGTGTCAGTTTCTTTCACTGTGATAATCCTTGTTTCTAGGGACAGGGAAGGACAGTGAGAGAAATTCTCCTTGTGCTATAGTGTGCTTTAAAAAAAACATTTTTTCTAGGGACAGAAAACTATAGGTAGGAAGAGTGTCAGTTTCTTTCACTGTGATAATCCTTGTTTCTAGGGACAGGGAAGGACAGTGAGAGAAATTCTCCTTGTGCTATAGTGTGCTTTAAAAAAAACATTTTTTCTAGGGACAGAAAACTATAGGTAGGAAGAGTGTCAGTTTCTTTCACTGTGATAATCCTTGTTTCTAGGGACAGGGAAGGACAGTGAGGGAAATTCTCCTTGTGCTATAGTGTGCTTTAAAAAAAACATTTTTTCTAGGGACAGAAAACTATAGGTAGGAAGAGTGTCAGTTTCTTTCACTGTGATAATCCTTGTTTCTAGGGACAGGGAAGGACAGTGAGGGAAATTCTCCTTGTGCTATAGTGTGCTTTAAAAAAAACATTTTTTCTAGGGACAGAAAACTATAGGTAGGAAGAGTGTCAGTTTCTTTCACTGTGATAATCCTTGTTTCTAGGGACAGGGAAGGACAGTGAGGGAAATTCTCCTTGTGCTATAGTGTGCTTTAAAAAAACATTTTTTCTAGGGACAGAAAACTATAGGTAGGAAGAGTGTCAGTTTCTTTCACTGTGATAATCCTTGTTTCTAGGGACAGGGAAGGACAATGAGGGAAATTCTCCTTGTGCTATAGTGTGCTTTAAAAAAACATTTTTTCTAGGGACAGAAAACTATAGGTAGGAAGAGTGTCAGTTTCTTTCACTGTGATAATCCTTGTTTCTAGGGACAGGGAAGGACAGTGAGGGAAATTCTCCTTGTGCTATAGTGTGCTTTAAAAAAACATTTTTTCTAGGGACAGAAAACTATAGGTAGGAAGAGTGTCAGTTTCTTTCACTGTGATAATCCTTGTTTCTAGGGACAGGGAAGGACAGTGAGGGAAATTCTCCTTGTGCTATAGTGTGCTTTAAAAAAACATTTTTTCTAGGGACAGAAAACTATAGGTAGGAAGAGTGTCAGTTTCTTTCACTGTGATAATCCTTGTTTCTAGGGACAGGGAAGGACAGTGAGGGAAATTCTCCTTGTGCTATAGTGTGCTTTAAAAAAACATTTTTTCTAGGGACAGAAAACTATAGGTGGGAAGAGTGTCAGTTTCTTTCACTGTGATAATCCTTGTTTCTAGGGACAGGGAAGGACAGTGAGGGAAATTCTCCTTGTGCTATAGTGTGCTTTAAAAAAACATTTTTTCTAGGGACAGAAAACTATAGGTGGGAAGAGTGTCAGTTTCTTTCACTGTGATAATCCTTGTTTCTAGGGACAGGGAAGGACAGTGAGGGAAATTCTCCTTGTGCTATAGTGTGCTTTAAAAAAACATTTTTTCTAGGGACAGAAAACTATAGGTAGGAAGAGTGTCAGTTTCTTTCACTGTGATAATCCTTGTTTCTAGGGACAGGGAAGGACAGTGAGGGAAATTCTCCTTGTGCTATAGTGTGCTTTAAAAAAACATTTTTTCTAGGGACAGAAAACTATAGGTAGGAAGAGTGTCAGTTTCTTTCACTGTGATAATCCTTGTTTCTAGGGACAGGGAAGGACAGTGAGGGAAATTCTCCTTGTGCTATAGTGTGCTTTAAAAAAACATTTTTTCTAGGGACAGAAAACTATAGGTAGGAAGAGTGTCAGTTTCTTTCACTGTGATAATCCTTGTTTCTAGGGACAGGGAAGGACAGTGAGGGAAATTCTCCTTGTGCTATAGTGTGCTTTAAAAAACATTTTTTCTAGGGACAGAAAACTATAGGTAGGAAGAGTGTCAGTTTCTTTCACTGTGATAATCCTTGTTTCTAGGGACAGGGAAGGACAGTGAGGGAAATTCTCCTTGTGCTATAGTGTGCTTTAAAAAAAAAAATTTCTAGGGACAGAAAACTATAGGTAGGAAGAGTGTCAGTTTCTTTCACTGTGATAATCCTTGTTTCTAGGGACAGGGAAGGACAGTGAGGGAAATTCTACTTGTGCTATAGTGTGCTTTAAAAAAACATTTTTTCTAGGGACAGAAAACTATAGGTAGGAAGAGTGTCAGTTTCTTTCACTGTGATAATCCTTGTTTCTAGGGACAGGGAAGGACAGTGAGGGAAATTCTCCTTGTGCTATAGTGTGCTTTAAAAAAAAATTTTTTCTAGGGACAGAAAACTATAGGTAGGAAGAGTGTCAGTTTCTTTCACTGTGATAATCCTTGTTTCTAGGGACAGGGAAGGACAGTGAGGGAAATTCTCCTTGTGCTATAGTGTGCTTTAAAAAAACATTTTTTCTAGGGACAGAAAACTATAGGTAGGAAGAGTGTCAGTTTCTTTCACTGTGATAATCCTTGTTTCTAGGGACAGGGAAGGACAGTGAGGGAAATTCTCCTTGTGCTATAGTGTGCTTTAAAAAAACATTTTTTCTAGGGACAGAAAACTATAGGTAGGAAGAGTGTCAGTTTCTTTCACTGTGATAATCCTTGTTTCTAGGGACAGGGAAGGACAGTGAGGGAAATTCTCCTTGTGCTATAGTGTGCTTTAAAAAAACATTTTTCTAGGGACAGAAAACTATAGGTAGGAAGAGTGTCAGTTTCTTTCACTGTGATAATCCTTGTTTCTAGGGACAGGGAAGGACAGTGAGGGAAATTCTCCTTGTGCTATAGTGTGCTTTAAAAAAACATTTTTTCTAGGGACAGAAAACTATAGGTAGGAAGAGTGTCAGTTTCTTTCACTGTGATAATCCTTGTTTCTAGGGACAGGGAAGGACAGTGAGGGATATTCTCCTTGTGCTATAGTGTGCTTTAAAAAAACATTTTTTCTAGGGACAGAAAACTATAGGTAGGAAGAGTGTCAGTTTCTTTCACTGTGATAATCCTTGTTTCTAGGGACAGGGAAGGACAGTGAGGGAAATTCTCCTTGTGCTATAGTGTGCTTTAAAAAAACATTTTTTCTAGGGACAGAAAACTATAGGTAGGAAGAGTGTCAGTTTCTTTCACTGTGATAATCCTTGTTTCTAGGGACAGGGAAGGACAGTGAGGGAAATTCTCCTTGTGCAATAGTGTGCTTTAAAAAAACATTTTTTCTAGGGACAGAAAACTATAGGTAGGAAGAGTGTCAGTTTCTTTCACTGTGATAATCCTTGTTTCTAGGGACAGGGAAGGACAGTGAGGGAAATTCTCCTTGTGCTATAGTGTGCTTTAAAAAAACATTTTTTCTAGGGACAGAAAACTATAGGTAGGAAGAGTGTCAGTTTCTTTCACTGTGATAATCCTTGTTTCTAGGGACAGGGAAGGACAGTGAGGGAAATTCTCCTTGTGCTATAGTGTGCTTTAAAAAAACATTTTTTCTAGGGACAGAAAACTATAGGTAGGAAGAGTGTCAGTTTCTTTCACTGTGATAATCCTTGTTTCTAGGGACAGGGAAGGACAGTGAGGGAAATTCTCCTTGTGCTATAGTGTGCTGTAAAAAAACATTTTTTCTAGGGACAGAAAACTATAGGTAGGAAGAGTGTCAGTTTCTTTCACTGTGATAATCCTTGTTTCTAGGGACAGGGAAGGACAGTGAGGGAAATTCTCCTTGTGCTATAGTGTGCTTTAAAAAAACATTTTTTCTAGGGACAGAAAACTATAGGTAGGAAGAGTGTCAGTTTCGTTCACTGTGATAATCCTTGTTTCTAGGGACAGGGAAGGACAGTGAGGGAAATTCTCCTTGTGCTATAGTGTGCTTTAAAAAAACATTTTTTCTAGGGACAGAAAACTATAGGTAGGAAGAGTGTCAGTTTCTTTCACTGTGATAATCCTTGTTTCTAGGGACAGGGAAGGACAGTGAGGGAAATTCTCCTTGTGCTATAGTGTGCTTTAAAAAAGCATTTTTTCTAGGGACAGAAAACTATAGGTAGGAAGAGTGTCAGTTTCTTTCACTGTGATAATCCTTGTTTCTAGGGACAGGGAAGGACAGTGAGGGAAATTCTCCTTGTGCTATAGTGTGCTTTAAAAAAACATTTTTTCTAGGGACAGAAAACTATAGGTAGGAAGAGTGTCAGTTTCTTTCACTGTGATAATCCTTGTTTCTAGGGACAGGGAAGGACAGTGAGGGAAATTCTCCTTGTGCTATAGTGTGCTTTAAAAAAACATTTTTTCTAGGGACAGAAAACTATAGGTAGGAAGAGTGTCAGTTTCTTTCACTGTGATAATCCTTGTTTCTAGGGACAGGGAAGGACAGTGAGGGAAATTCTCCTTGTGCTATAGTGTGCTTTAAAAAAACATTTTTTCTAGGGACAGAAAACTATAGGTAGGAAGAGTGTCAGTTTCTTTCACTGTGATAATCCTTGTTTCTAGGGACAGGGAAGGACAGTGAGGGAAATTCTCCTTGTGCTATAGTGTGCTTTAAAAAAACATTTTTTCTAGGGACAGAAAACTATAGGTAGGAAGAGTGTCAGTTTCTTTCACTGTGATAATCCTTGTTTCTAGGGACAGGGAAGGACAGTGAGGGAAATTCTCCTTGTGCTATAGTGTGCTTTAAAAAAACATTTTTCTAGGGACAGAAAACTATAGGTAGGAAGAGTGTCAGTTTCTTTCACTGTGATAATCCTTGTTTCTAGGGACAGGGAAGGACAGTGAGGGAAATTCTCCTTGTGCTATAGTGTGCTTTAAAAAAACATTTTTTCTAGGGACAGAAAACTATAGGTAGGAAGAGTGTCAGTTTCTTTCACTGTGATAATCCTTGTTTCTAGGGACAGGGAAGGACAGTGAGGGAAATTCTCCTTGTGCTATAGTGTGCTTTAAAAAAACATTTTTTCTAGGGACAGAAAACTATAGGTAGGAAGAGTGTCAGTTTCTTTCACTGTGATAATCCTTGTTTCTAGGGACAGGGAAGGACAGTGAGGGAAATTCTCCTTGTGCTATAGTGTGCTTTAAAAAAACATTTTTTCTAGGGACAGAAAACTATAGGTAGGAAGAGTGTCAGTTTCTTTCACTGTGATAATCCTTGTTTCTAGGGACAGGGAAGGACAGTGAGGGAAATTCTCCTTGTGCTATAGTGTGCTTTAAAAAAACATTTTTTCTAGGGACAGAAAACTATAGGTAGGAAGAGTGTCAGTTTCTTTCACTGTGATAATCCTTGTTTCTAGGGACAGGGAAGGACAGTGAGGGAAATTCTCCTTGTGCTATAGTGTGCTTTAAAAAAACATTTTTTCTAGGGACAGAAAACTATAGGTAGGAAGAGTGTCAGTTTCTTTCACTGTGATAATCCTTGTTTCTAGGGACAGGGAAGGACAGTGAGGGAAATTCTCCTTGTGCTATAGTGTGCTTTAAAAAACATTTTTTCTAGGGACAGAAAACTATAGGTAGGAAGAGTGTCAGTTTCTTTCACTGTGATAATCCTTGTTTCTAGGGACAGGGAAGGACAGTGAGGGAAATTCTCCTTGTGCTATAGTGTGCTTTAAAAAAACATTTTTTCTAGGGACAGAAAACTATAGGTAGGAAGAGTGTCAGTTTCTTTCACTGTGATAATCCTTGTTTCTAGGGACAGGGAAGGACAGTGAGGGAAATTCTCCTTGTGCTATAGTGTGCTTTAAAAAAACATTTTTTCTAGGGACAGAAAACTATAGGTAGGAAGAGTGTCAGTTTCTTTCACTGTGATAATCCTTGTTTCTAGGGACAGGGAAGGACAGTGAGGGAAATTCTCCTTGTGCTATAGTGTGCTTTAAAAAAACATTTTTTCTAGGGACAGAAAACTATAGGTAGGAAGAGTGTCAGTTCTTTCACTGTGATAATCCTTGTTTCTAGGGACAGGGAAGGACAGTGAGGGAAATTCTCCTTGTGCTATAGTGTGCTTTAAAAAAACATTTTTTCTAGGGACAGAAAACTATAGGTAGGAAGAGTGTCAGTTTCTTTCACTGTGATAATCCTTGTTTCTAGGGACAGGGAAGGACAGTGAGGGAAATTCTCCTTGTGCTATAGTGTGCTTTAAAAAAACATTTTTTCTAGGGACAGAAAACTATAGGTAGGAAGAGTGTCAGTTTCTTTCACTGTGATAATCCTTGTTTCTAGGGACAGGGAAGGACAGTGAGGGAAATTCTCCTTGTGCTATAGTGTGCTTTAAAAAAACATTTTTTCTAGGGACAGAAAACTATAGGTAGGAAGAGTGTCAGTTTCTTTCACTGTGATAATCCTTGTTTCTAGGGACAGGGAAGGACAGTGAGGGAAATTCTCCTTGTGCTATAGTGTGCTGTAAAAAAACATTTTTTCTAGGGACAGAAAACTATAGGTAGGAAGAGTGTCAGTTTCTTTCACTGTGATAATCCTTGTTTCTAGGGACAGGGAAGGACAGTGAGGGAAATTCTCCTTGTGCTATAGTGTGCTTTAAAAAAACATTTTTTCTAGGGACAGAAAACTATAGGTAGGAAGAGTGTCAGTTTCGTTCACTGTGATAATCCTTGTTTCTAGGGACAGGGAAGGACAGTGAGGGAAATTCTCCTTGTGCTATAGTGTGCTTTAAAAAAACATTTTTTCTAGGGACAGAAAACTATAGGTAGGAAGAGTGTCAGTTTCTTTCACTGTGATAATCCTTGTTTCTAGGGACAGGGAAGGACAGTGAGGGAAATTCTCCTTGTGCTATAGTGTGCTTTAAAAAAACATTTTTTCTAGGGACAGAAAACTATAGGTAGGAAGAGTGTCAGTTTCTTTCACTGTGATAATCCTTGTTTCTAGGGACAGGGAAGGACAGTGAGGGAAATTCTCCTTGTGCTATAGTGTGCTTTAAAAAAACATTTTTTCTAGGGACAGAAAACTATAGGTAGGAAGAGTGTCAGTTTCTTTCACTGTGATAATCCTTGTTTCTAGGGACAGGGAAGGACAGTGAGGGAAATTCTCCTTGTGCTATAGTGTGCTTTAAAAAAACATTTTTTCTAGGGACAGAAAACTATAGGTAGGAAGAGTGTCAGTTTCTTTCACTGTGATAATCCTTGTTTCTAGGGACAGGGAAGGACAGTGAGGGAAATTCTCCTTGTGCTATAGTGTGCTTTAAAAAAACATTTTTCTAGGGACAGAAAACTATAGGTAGGAAGAGTGTCAGTTTCTTTCACTGTGATAATCCTTGTTTCTAGGGACAGGGAAGGACAGTGAGGGAAATTCTCCTTGTGCTATAGTGTGCTTTAAAAAAACATTTTTTCTAGGGACAGAAAACTATAGGTAGGAAGAGTGTCAGTTTCTTTCACTGTGATAATCCTTGTTTCTAGGGACAGGGAAGGACAGTGAGGGAAATTCTCCTTGTGCTATAGTGTGCTTAAAAAAACATTTTTTCTAGGGACAGAAAACTATAGGTAGGAAGAGTGTCAGTTTCTTTCACTGTGATAATCCTTGTTTCTAGGGACAGGGAAGGACAGTGAGGGAAATTCTCCTTGTGCTATAGTGTGCTGTAAAAAAACATTTTTTCTAGGGACAGAAAACTATAGGTAGGAAGAGTGTCAGTTTCTTTCACTGTGATAATCCTTGTTTCTAGGGACAGGGAAGGACAGTGAGGGAAATTCTCCTTGTGCTATAGTGTGCTTTAAAAAAACATTTTTTTCTAGGGACAGAAAACTATAGGTAGGAAGAGTGTCAGTTTCTTTCACTGTGATAATCCTTGTTTCTAGGGACAGGGAAGGACAGTGAGGAAATTCTCCTTGTGCTATAGTGTGCTTTAAAAAAACATTTTTTCTAGGGACAGAAAACTATAGGTAGGAAGAGTGTCAGTTTCTTTCACTGTGATAATCCTTGTTTCTAGGGACAGGGAAGGACAGTGAGGGAAATTCTCCTTGTGCTATAGTGTGCTTTAAAAAAACATTTTTTCTAGGGACAGAAAACTATAGGTAGGAAGAGTGTCAGTTTCTTTCACTGTGATAATCCTTGTTTCTAGGGACAGGGAAGGACAGTGAGGGAAATTCTCCTTGTGCTATAGTGTGCTTTAAAAAAACATTTTTTCTAGGGACAGAAAACTATAGGTAGGAAGAGTGTCAGTTTCTTTCACTGTGATAATCCTTGTTTCTAGGGACAGGGAAGGACAGTGAGGGAAATTCTCCTTGTGCTATAGTGTGCTTTAAAAAAACATTTTTCTAGGGACAGAAAACTATAGGTAGGAAGAGTGTCAGTTTCTTTCACTGTGATAATCCTTGTTTCTAGGGACAGGGAAGGACAGTGAGGGAAATTCTCCTTGTGCTATAGTGTGCTTTAAAAAAACATTTTTTTCTAGGGACAGAAAACTATAGGTAGGAAGAGTGTCAGTTTCTTTCACTGTGATAATCCTTGTTTCTAGGGACAGGGAAGGACAGTGAGGGATATTCTCCTTGTGCTATAGTGTGCTTTAAAAAAAACATTTTTTCTAGGGACAGAAAACTATAGGTAGGAAGAGTGTCAGTTTCTTTCACTGTGATAATCCTTGTTTCTAGGGACAGGGAAGGACAGTGAGGGAAATTCTCCTTGTGCTATAGTGTGCTTTAAAAAAACATTTTTTCTAGGGACAGAAAACTATAGGTAGGAAGAGTGTCAGTTTCTTTCACTGTGATAATCCTTGTTTCTAGGGACAGGGAAGGACAGTGAGGGAAATTCTCCTTGTGCTATAGTGTGCTTTAAAAAAACATTTTTTCTAGGGACAGAAAACTATAGGTAGGAAGAGTGTCAGTTTCTTTCACTGTGATAATCCTTGTTTCTAGGGACAGGGAAGGACAGTGAGGGAAATTCTCCTTGTGCTATAGTGTGCTTTAAAAAAACATTTTTTCTAGGGACAGAAAACTATAGGTAGGAAGAGTGTCAGTTTCTTTCACTGTGATAATCCTTGTTTCTAGGACAGGGAAGGACAGTGAGGGAAATTCTCCTTGTGCTATAGTGTGCTTTAAAAAACATTTTTTCTAGGGACAGAAAACTATAGGTAGGAAGAGTGTCAGTTTCTTTCACTGTGATAATCCTTGTTTCTAGGGACAGGGAAGGACAGTGAGGGAAATTCTCCTTGTGCTATAGTGTGCTGTAAAAAACATTTTTTCTAGGGACAGAAAACTATAGGTAGGAAGAGTGTCAGTTTCTTTCACTGTGATAATCCTTGTTCTAGGGACAGGGAAGGACAGTGAGGGAAATTCTCCTTGTGCTATAGTGTGCTTTAAAAAACATTTTTTCTAGGGACAGAAAACTATAGGTAGGAAGAGTGTCAGTTTCGTTCACTGTGATAATCCTTGTTTCTAGGGACAGGGAAGGACAGTGAGGGAAATTCTCCTTGTGCTATAGTGTGCTTTAAAAAACATTTTTCTAGGGACAGAAAACTATAGGTAGGAAGAGTGTCAGTTTCTTTCACTGTGATAATCCTTGTTTCTAGGGACAGGGAAGGACAGTGAGGGAAATTCTCCTTGTGCTATAGTGTGCTTTAAAAAAACATTTTTTCTAGGGACAGAAAACTATAGGTAGGAAGAGTGTCAGTTTCTTTCACTGTGATAATCCTTGTTTCTAGGGACAGGGAAGGACAGTGAGGGAAATTCTCCTTGTGCTATAGTGTGCTTTAAAAAAACATTTTTTCTAGGGACAGAAAACTATAGGTAGGAAGAGTGTCAGTTTCTTTCACTGTGATAATCCTTGTTTCTAGGGACAGGGAAGGACAGTGAGGGAAATTCTCCTTGTGCTATAGTGTGCTTTAAAAAAACATTTTTTCTAGGGACAGAAAACTATAGGTAGGAAGAGTGTCAGTTTCTTTCACTGTGATAATCCTTGTTTCTAGGGACAGGGAAGGACAGTGAGGGAAATTCTCCTTGTGCTATAGTGTGCTTTAAAAAAACATTTTTTCTAGGGACAGAAAACTATAGGTAGGAAGAGTGTCAGTTTCTTTCACTGTGATAATCCTTGTTTCTAGGGACAGGGAAGGACAGTGAGGGAAATTCTCCTTGTGCTATAGTGTGCTTTAAAAAAACATTTTTTCTAGGGACAGAAAACTATAGGTAGGAAGAGTGTCAGTTTCTTTCACTGTGATAATCCTTGTTTCTAGGGACAGGGAAGGACAGTGAGGGAAATTCTCCTTGTGCTATAGTGTGCTTTAAAAAACATTTTTTCTAGGGACAGAAAACTATAGGTAGGAAGAGTGTCAGTTTCGTTCACTGTGATAATCCTTGTTTCTAGGGACAGGGAAGGACAGTGAGGGAAATTCTCCTTGTGCTATAGTGTGCTTTAAAAAAACATTTTTTCTAGGGACAGAAAACTATAGGTAGGAAGAGTGTCAGTTTCTTTCACTGTGATAATCCTTGTTTCTAGGGACAGGGAAGGACAGTGAGGGAAATTCTCCTTGTGCTATAGTGTGCTTTAAAAAAACATTTTTTCTAGGGACAGAAAACTATAGGTAGGAAGAGTGTCAGTTTCTTTCACTGTGATAATCCTTGTTTCTAGGGACAGGGAAGGACAGTGAGGGAAATTCTCCTTGTGCTATAGTGTGCTTTAAAAAAACATTTTTTCTAGGGACAGAAAACTATAGGTAGGAAGAGTGTCAGTTTCTTTCACTGTGATAATCCTTGTTTTCTAGGGGACAGGGAAGGACAGTGAGGGAAATTCTCCTTGTGCTATAGTGTGCTTTAAAAAAACATTTTTTTCTAGGGACAGAAAACTATAGGTAGGAAGAGTGTCAGTTTCTTTCACTGTGATAATCCTTGTTTCTAGGGACAGGGAAGGACAGTGAGGGAAATTCTCCTTGTGCTATAAGTGTGCTTTAAAAAAACATTTTTTCTAGGGACAGAAAACTATAGGTAGGAAGAGTGTCAGTTTCTTTCACTGGTGATAATCCTTGTTTCTAGGGACAGGG